>APFE031621201.1:0-11370 GCA_000404065.3 Pinus taeda
CCCCCCCCCTCTCAGTATTATTTCCAACATAAAGGACTGCATTCTACAATTAGTCTCAATCCCTCCATTATATACATTCTCCATGGTTAAATGGGAAACCCCAAGTTCCAATACTTTCACACCAATGGCCAACAAGATGATACATAATTGTTGATACATGATCCATTAGTGGATAATAATTCTTGTTAATTGTAAGTATATTGGGCCCATTAGTGTCAGGAACTCGTGTTTGATATTTTTTAGTAACTTCAAACACTCGGGGTTTGACAACTTGATATTCCAATCATTTTCTCTCCCCACCCGTCACCATCATTCCAATTAAGCACTGGGTCACGACTTCTACCAGGCCAGGTGATCAGAAAGGTTGAGGCTTTTAAAACTAAAATTATAAAACTCTTGATATAGCATTCTAAGCTTATCTGAAAGGTTTGAAATTAACTCTGATAAGCAATACCTTTCCCATAAAACATTTGAAGACTCAGGAGTATATAATGGCATCTAAGGGGAAATCCAAGGTACTACTTCCAATGAAGCACCTCCTTAGAAGAAAATCATAAGGGAGGTCAATGGTCATATCTTTCCAACTTAATAAGAAAGACAAGGGGATGGCCATGGTCCCCCCAATCCCATAACACTAAAACTTCACTTTTTAGACTTATAACACTTTAAAGGAGGCATACTCTAGTGTTCTTCATTACCAATTACAAGGCTTAAACATTCTTTTGAACAGATAAGCATTTCTTACTTTGTTCCTTGTTTCTTGCAACATTGTTTTAATCAATTTTCTATGCCTTTTTTTATCTTTGTTGTAAATAACTGTTTTTTGACTCATAATATGAGACAATAAGAAAATATAAACCAATTTTTTATATCTTGTAGATGAAAAGAAATGTGCACCTTTGTAAGGATTGGGTCAAATATTAGTGAACTTTGGTCAAAGAAGCACCAAATGTAATTGTTGCCTAAGTTTCTCATGACAAGAAAAAATGGATTGTGACATTTCCTAGGAGATGTTCAAGTGCAACCCACAAGTAACAGAAATGAACAACATGCATGAATTGTTGAATGATCTGATGTGGAAATCTTCAAGAAAGCAAAAATGCACGAGAGAAACTATAGTTTTATCCAAAAATTGCTCTTCTAGCAACACGATGAAATTGTCAAAAAGAAGAAGATAACCAAAAAACAAAGAAGTGGTGAAGAACTTGTAAAAGCCAAATGAATACAATGCCTTTATCCAAAGTTTTGATGTCAAGCTGAATTCAATTGGTTATACATATGTTATTGACATAAAAGTTTACTGTCAAGCTAAGAAGTTGAGACACTGATATACATCTGAAAAGACATGACAAGGACTTTATGCTTGACTAACTTATTTCAACTATGGCAAGGGTGTTGGATTGTACATATAGTCGGATTGCTCTGTAATCTATGTAAGATTAATCATAATCAAGTTATTTCTAAATTAATTTATAAATTTAGTTACAATGTATAATGTTCTCACATTAATACTCTCCCGGAATGGATACATTAATACTCTCCCAAATTCCATTCATGGACATATAGTTATCGAATCTCACTTTTGTCTATAATGACATGATATGTCACTTGAATATTCATCTATTTTATACAATGCATTGATTATTCATTGATTATTTAAAATTATATGGAGGGATTGTTTCTTGGGTGCTTGGTCATGCAACTTTAATAATATTATTAGAGGATTTGCCAGTATAATAACTAATTGACAAGTCCCAACACTACTTCGAACCACATGAAATGGCCTCCATACAAAGGAATCAACTCAATGCAAAACCTTTTTGGCAAAAAAGTCATCATTGTAGTGGCACTTGATTTTATTTGATGAAGTTAAGGAACCTTTACACATCAATTAAGTGCTTTATGCTTCTATTTGAAGTAAAAGAAAAATTATTTTAAATTCTTTAATATTTAACTACATAAGTAGTTGGGGAGATGGTTGAGTGTTAGGTTGAATGTAAAGAGTCATATTATAAATTACATTCAAAGTAGCTTCAAAATTAAATAATTCATTAAATTTAATGATTTTGACAATATTATATATCTCTTTCAGGTTTCCACAATTATAATAAAAGATTAACAATCATACAAAATCTTCAACCATATTTTCTTTATTAAATTTCATTTCCGTTAAATTTTTTATTAAATATATAATTATAAGTTTATATATCTCAATCATTTAACTAAGTATTTATATGGTTTTAATCTCACATTACATATTATATTACACATAATTGCCTATCATTAAATACATTATTAAATATGACAAATATTAATAATTATATAAATATAAACCTATATAATAAACACGAAATTTATATATTTGATTGAAATATAGAAGATGAAGTGTATACCATATAGGAATGAAAAGTTCAACTTATAAAGTAATTAGAGTACATAGTTCACTTAATAGTTTGGAAATTAGCTATTTGAACATTTACTCCCTGGTCAGGGTAGTTTCCGCTATTTCATATATAATATATAATTTAAAATTAATGGATATTGACATTTGTACTGCATTATTTTGCATTAGAAACAACAACATGTTTTATTTTGAGATACACGCATACAAGGTAGCATAGCACTATTAGTTTGTTAGATGTTACACTTTGTTCAATCACCATCATTTGTTTGACACAAAACATTTTATTTATTAGATGTTACACAAGGGTCAAGCACCATCATGTTTGTTTTATTTTTTTGTTTTAATTGTATAAATTGATAATTTTTATATCTGTAAACTACTAAATGGATGATGTAGTTAGTTGCTTGTATTTTATCTTTTGTTTTTGTCCAAGTGTTAAAGAGTGTACTAACAATTTGAGCATGCATTTTAATTTTATGTAATTTGCATTAACGTAATACTAAAATTTATTATATGCAATTTGCATTATCATAATATTAAAATTGTATTTTCTCTTCTTATTTTACTTTTACGGGTTGATATTTTTAATGCTCGTTAAATAACAAATTCATAACGTAACTTGTTTTTATGTTTTTTTTTTTAACATTAGAGTGAAAAAAATAGATTTTTTAATTTATTTATTTTTCATGTTATTTGAGTTTGATTTTTTTTTTAATAAATAAGTAGTAAAATTAGGTCATTCAGATACTAAATTTTGATACTATTTATCTTCATTACAAATTACTTCTCAAATATTGAATGAGTTGAGATGTTTATATATAATTCAACTTTCAAAAATAAATTGTACTTCATATTAGAGAAGTTTCAAAAATAAATTGTACTTCGTATTAGAGAAGTTTGTTAAATAATTGATAGTGTAATTTGTTTTTATTTATCTTATTTTCTCTATTGTTTGAGATTGTAAAAAAAGTTTTTTGTTTTTGTTTTTTAATAACTAATAAATTAAGATATTCAAATACTAGGCTTTAATATTACTTATTTTAATTGTAAAATAGTTCCAAAATATTGAATGAATTGAGTTGTCTGTATATAATTGAGTCTCCAAAGACAAATTGTTTTTGGTATCAAAGAAGCATAACTTATTTTGTTTAAATAATTTTTACTAGAAGTTGTTTGTCTGTACAATAAAGTATTTTAGAACTTGTCTATAAAAACAATACATTAAGGCAATTAAATCTTATTAACCTAAACATCATGAGGAGTCATTGAGAGAGCTACACAACGTGAGAAACTTAGAATGCATTTAGAAAAAATGTTCAAATCAGCCTACAACTAAAACCCCCTTACAATCAAAAACATATATAATGCTAGTACATTTGAAACAATTTACTACCTTGTAAATAATGAATACAATGTCATTTTCCTACAACATATCATTGCAAAAATGTTTCATAATGCAATAGCTCAATATGACTCATTTACAATTAGGTGTGTAAGGGAACATGTAGTTTTTGATTGAATTAGAAAAACCACAATAGTAACAACTTGGAAGGAATATATAGGGTGATTGACATTGGAAAATGACAAAGGGAACATGGAGGATGGTCTCTTTGTCTTTGTTTGGCTGAGAAAAGTATTGAATTTTGAAGTCTTAGTTTGGTCTACAATTACCATGGTTTTTTCATCAAAACATGTGCATTAGAAACGACCAATGAAGATGTTAAACATAATACAATGGAGAAATAGAAGTCATGCCCGCTATGAACTATTACAAAAAAAATAGGGAAGATCGACAATGAGAACTATTTGCACACACAACAAAAGATCTTCAAACTAAAGTGTTTCCAACTATGCATTGCATTAAAGAATTCATTCGGTAGAATATGAAACAATGTCAACAAGAAAGATTAAGTTGAAAATAATGGTTTCCAAGTACAAATAACATAAACTAAGGAAAAAAAGAGAACTATGGCATGATTGAGATTGATGTTCAAAATAGTGACAAATATCAATCATTACATCACTTGAAAAGTCATATTAGAAACAATTCCAAATTAGATAAAGTGCTAAGTAAACATGATTGCGTTAACATGCACATTCTATAACCCAGTATGAGGGAAATGAGTCATAACATTTGTGTTCAACCTCGAGTTGACACGTGTCACTTTTAAACTAAAAATATTCTCTAAATCAAAATACAAAGCCATCTATAATAAAAAACAATAATGGATATACATGTTTGGTTAGTTTTAATTATCTCACTATGCTCACTCGATTAGTTGATATTACAACCCAATATGAAGGAGATGTAAAAATCCTTCACTCCCACTCTCAACCATAAATAAAATATTTTGATATCCATATCACTTTTATAACAAATTTAATAGAGATAAAGTAATTAAAAATGAAAATGAAAATCTTATATTTTCTCTTTTGAGTATTAAAAATGTATAATTCTTATACTTTTTTTATAAATATTTCAATATAGAACTTAAATAAATTATTTGGGTATCGATGCCAATTAATTTATATTAATATCAATTTCATATATATATATAGAGTGTGTGTTGTGTATTAGTTGATCATAATAAAATATGAATCCACAAAGAGAAGAAGTAATTGAAAGTGAAAATGTTCAATTACTTCCTAATAAGAATAATAAAAGAGAGATGTGTAATTCATACAAATTTTCAATCTGAAGTTAATATGTTGCATATAAAATATTAATAATAATAATAATAAAACAATTTAGGTCATAAATAAAAAAATTCAATATGTAAGGTTACATAACATGTGTTTAAGCTCCCAGAGGATAGCTCAATTGGCAATGACTATGAAAATGAAGTATTATGTGCAAGGATATTCGAGGTTCAAATTCTCTTGATTCACTTATACCCGCAGAAGGGGCATATATAGGCACCTAAAAATTATAGTGGTAGCAGTTGGAATTGACTTCATGTCACGCGAGTATGAGACCTATGCACAATGTAATTTATAAATAAAATATCTACTAATAATATATATGAAATGAAAACATATATATTGCGTATGGTTAAACATTTCAATAATCTACTATTTACATTTAGCCATTTTCAAGTACATTTTTTGGGTCATTTTGTAAACTCCAACAAATAATTGTTGGACTTATAGATTACTAATCCAGTGCCAAGGGGAATTTCAGGGATTTTATCTATTATTCATTCAAAAATGAATTTTAACAATGAAATTCCGGTGTGTGTATAAATAGATATATATATATTATATATGATAGAGAGAGAGGAGAGAGAGAGGAGAGAGAGAGAGAGAGAGAGAATCAATATTAACATAGATCTATCGCACTAAGCACCAAGGGGATAAATTTTTCGAGATATAAATATTTTTCAAAATTCACATTATAAAAATAGTTTACACTCAAAAGATTAATCTCTCCACCGTATAAATCATAATTAAAATAAAATATTAATGATATAATCTAAATGAAAATATCCCTTGAATTAAAAACACACAAACACAAAACTAGCATCATAATTGATATTTGACCAACAATTCTTACACATCAAAAGACAATGTCCATCTCTACCTTTGCTATAAAACATTATAGCGAATAACTTTGAATTACGAAAAGCCTATCATTCACTAATGAAACAACAAAAAAGCCTATCAAATTCAAAATATAAAACGTCATTGGATTGAGATGAAAACAATAACTAGCATTTGCACCAGATGTTGCAAAGGAAACGTCGTAAGGCATAAATTGAAGAACACAAATAGAACAAAATAATACTTCGATAAAGAAAAAAAATATATTGAACGCTCAAATCAATGGCCCATTAACTGGAACCACTTAGTAGACATATCTATCAACATTAGGATTATACACAATGATCAAGAAATTTCCCATATAGAAACAACACCTTCCACAAAAACCTTTTGTCACATCCACATTTTAAAAAATGCTTTGGAACATGATTGGAATCTCCCATATTTCCTTCTTCATTATGCAGATAAATCTTCCATATTGTTATTTTCATCATGAATATTGTTAGTTCATTGTTGTAAAGTGTTAGTGTGTTAAATTCAATACTATAAGTTCGACAAGCGAAAAAAATTCTTCAATTAGCATAATATGCATTTTTCTCTCAACCATGCATAAAATGAATTGTTAAATAACAAGATACCATTTTAGTTTTGTATTCTAGGAATATACTAAAGCTTTAGGAAGCTTGATGAAATAATTGTATAAATAAAGGATTATTGAACAATTTGAAAAGGATGACTAAAGAATTTGAGAAGGAACAATTGTGTAAATTAAGAAATCAACTAAAGAATTAAAATTTGAACATTAGATGAAATGAGTATTTAATTAGAACTTCTCATAAAAATTCTTAATTTGTGAGGTAGGATATCAAATTTCAACCCTACATAGAATGGCATTGTTTAATAATAAAATATCATTTTAGTTTTCCAACCCAGGAACATATTAAGGTTCTTGGGAAGCTTATAAAACAATTATGTACTTTAAGAGAATTATGTACTTGAAGAATTTGAGAAGGACAAAAAAGAGCAAGTTGTTCCATATAAATGTTACTTACTTTATGTATAGAGTTTCCAACATGATAGGAAACATGTATGTATAGAGTTTCTCTTTTGTGGTTTCTTCAATTATTTCAAGGATTAGCTCTCAAAATAACTAAACTATTGAAACAAATTTACTTCAAAAGAATTGAATAAGAAACACCCATTGCCTCCTCTTAGAATGGAAACTTGCAATGCAACTCCGTAAGCGACCTAATCATTGTTAATGCTTTTGCAGAGCTCATTCCCATCAAAGAAGTCCTACAACAACTGTTGTGATTCGATAATTCCCACTAACCAAAACAATATCATGGATGAATCTCTTACCATCTTAGCATGTCAAACACTTTTCTATAGGCTCCATGCACTTTGTAAATAGATTTGCTTTCATCTCTTCAGACCTAGCTTTAATTATTGTTGTATAAAAGCCCATGCCTCCATATAATGAATCAATATATGTGGTTGTCTAAGCAGTGGATGAAGAAGACCTCCTCAACAACAACATTTTGATGCTCATGCCAAGCAGTTTATCAAGACCAAAATCTAGTTCAATGGTTCAATCCATTCACACATCATTTTCGACATATATGATCTTGCTGAGCATAGGTCACGTTCCAATCAGGACTGACTTCATTCTCAAATCTGAAATCCATGCACAAATACCTGTATAAGCTGGTGGTTAGTCTATCTTTGACTGCGAACTGAATAATCTTCATTACTCTTTTTTATGTTTTGCTACCCAAAACTGAAAGTAAAATTGGTCTACATTGCTATGCAGCTTCGTAGGCAACGGCCTCATTGGGGTTAATGCTTTTGCAGATCTGATTCTCATTAAAGAAGTCTTGCAACAACTGTTGTACTTTGAAAATTCCCACCTTGGGCTTTTCTCTTTGTCAAGGGTTGGCAAGTTTTATGGATATGTTGTTGTTGAGGAATAGGATGAGATTTGTTATATTTACATTTTCTTTCGTTTTCGATAAGGCTACAGTAAACTAAAATGCTAAAATAGAAATATCATATTGAAAAATTGAAGTTTAAAATTTAGCTAGGTAAGTAAAAAATTGGCATATCTGAGGCATTTTATTCATCTGAGGCATTTCCTCCCGTGTTTCCACTATGTTGCCCAAGGAGGTGTTACAAATTTTGGGGATGGAAACAGTGGCATCGTACTATTATCGTGAAATCCTATACAGGTTACTTCACCAGCTACATGTTGACCTGTTATAGGAATACCTCCATGAATTCTAGCTTGAAGCCCACCACATATGATGTGCATCTGGAAATTAAAGATATGAGAACCTTAGTTATGTCAAGGTCATACATTAGACAGTCTGCAAAAATATTTGGGAAATAATATTGTGTTTCTTCCTTGAGTTTTTGGCAGTAGGATAATCAACAAAACCAAAACACTCTCTCTTCATACACTCAGATGAGAACATCTGTGTATGTTTCAGGTTGTTGAAGAGACTGATGGTGGGTACCCATTTAGTTTGATTATTGCACTGAGATTGATTCAACAATGTACTAATCCAAATCTGCGGTTTTGAGTGTGTTCTCAACGAATCCGTGAACCCCAAATCTACGGTTTTGAGTGTATTCTCAAAGAATAAAGACTTCGAATACATCTCGAGGGAATTTTGTTGGGATTGATCTGCTCCAAGTTGGGTGTCTGCATTGAATGATTTTGGGCTTTGATATGCTAGATACGTTGAAGACATTTTGAGGTTATTGGGATTGTTCTGCTGCAAGTTGGGTTTTTGCATTAAAGAATTTGGGCTATTAATATCATGTTCAAGCAGGGATCTAACCGGTATCCGAGATCCAAGGGATTCAAGGTCAAGCATGCGTTTCAGATAGCCTTACTAGTTGCTGTGAGCATATGGTTGTTGTATCAGGTTAAGCATTCTCATGATAAGAAGCAGGCATATCAAAAACAGGCGTCTCTGAAGGGTGAGGCCAGTGGTGATGGTGGCAGTGGATGGAACAGTGATGTCTTTGGGCGTAAATGGAAAGTGGAAATCCTTCAGGATGTTGGTGATACTGTGGATGTGGTGAAGCATGAAGGAAATACTAAGGAGGAAGAGGAGACCGTGGATCGGCATGAGATGATGGAGGAAAATGGTAATGAAGATCATGGTGGTGGAGATGATGAGCTAGATCGCCACGAGGATGAAAAGACTGAAGAAGAGAGTTAGGAGGATCATGAAAGAATTAGAGAGAATGCCATGAATAATGAAGCAGGGAAGGAGTCAGAGGCAGCAGAAGAGGAACAAAATGGTGATGTGGGAGCCAAGTTTGCGCAGATGAAACAGGAAAATGGGGATACAGAGGAATCCCCAGAGGCTAAAGATGAACATAATGAGAGCCAGGAGGAAATCCCAAAGTCTAAAGATAAAGAGCACGACAATGAGCAAAGTCTTGAAGACAAAAATGCTAAAAACCAGACTGAACATAACGAGAGCGAGGACGAAATTGCAGAATCTAAAGATAAAGAGCACAACAATGCTGAAAATCAGACTGAAGACAACAATGCTGAAAATCAGACTGAACATAATGAGAGCGAGGATGAAGTTGCAGAATCTAAAGATAAAGAGCACATCAATAAGCAAAATCTTGAAGACAAAAATGCTGAAAATCAGACTGAAATTGGACATGGATTAGATCATCCTCTTGCCACTGGCGGAGAGGACGTGAAAAGGAATTCTACAGAGTCTGTCAAGTCACCCGAAACAGTCCTCGAAAAAAATGAGACTGCTTCCTCAAATCTCAGTTTTGAAGGAGAAAATGTTAAGGAAACATTTTCAGGTACAATGAACATTGAGGAAGTTGTTCCAAAACAGAATGAGATTAGCAGTCTGGATAATGGTAAGGATGGTACTGTGGTTGATCCAAATACAGCGCAAGAAGGCAAGAAACTGGAAGAAAAGAATCAGGAAACCAATGCCACTCATAGCGATTCTGTTCAAGATACGAAAGCAGAAGTAGATGGCAAGAAACAAGAAGAAAATAACAAAGAATTTATTATAGTTGAAGAACATGAAATTGGTAGGGAAAATAATGCAACAACCAAACATGACATTCAGGCAGACTCAGATAATGGGTTCTGTTATCATAAAATCATGTACTAAGGACTGCTACTTAGTAAGATCTCATGAAACTGTTTCAGACCAGGCTTTAGACTAAGGTTTAGCCTCCTTAGTCAGAGAGGGCTCTCTCACAGATTTTTGATATGCATTAAGGGCAAGAAAAGATGGCTAACTCTTTAAACAGTATATGAAATTTAAGCTGGCTGGAACAACAAAATTAGGCTTCTTCCATTGGGCTTATGGAGTCATACACTTCTGCAGTAAATTATTAGCTACTCAATCATGGAAGCCAAGGCATATAATGTCTCAACACTCAGAACATTTCTCAAGAAGAACCTCAATTCAAAAAAAACATACACAGGAAGTCTGAGCACTAGGTGAATTCAGAGTGATTGCATATTTAGTGAACTGTAAAACAAGAAGAACAAAAACCAAACCACATATACTCTGAGCATTTGAAACACAAGATGAATCTTGGGAAGAAAAAGTACTACTTCTATTACTGTCAAAGTCTTTTTACATAAACCAACATGAAAACTCTGTTCTTATCATAAATCTCCAACCTTTTTTACATCAGAGTTTCTCCTATATATAGGAAAACAAAACTAAACTACCTTGAGTCTCCTCCTCCAGCATGAGGGGAGCTCGAAATCTATCATTAATTGCCTTATCTATATCTAAACCAACTTATTAAATACAAAGGTATTGTGCTTTCAATACATAGAGTCCTATTCCTATTCAAACTCTAATTCTATCTCCTCGTGTGCATGATTCCTTCTTTGAGCTTTGACACTTGTACTATTTCTGTAGTGGCTAAAATGCATTTGAGAGGCATTCACTGAACGAGCTGCCTTGGATTCTAACTGTGCAGATGACTCATTATTTGATGAAGATGTGTGCCCTGTTTTCACAGTCCCTGCCTTCCATCAATCTTGATTTCCAAAAGAACATGCTTCAAGCTGTTTAATACCTTTGATGACCACGCATAACACCATATGCCTAATAATCTGGATGCTTTGTGAACTGGACAGGTGTTCAACCCAAAATTTCGGTAACCCTACCAGAACCCTAATATTTCGGTCATAAAGTAGCTTTAGGAAAACTTTAGAAAAAAACCAAAATGTTTCACCTTTTTACTCCAACACTTACACCTGCCATTCTTTGAATGCTTAGATAGCCTTGTATGGTTTCTTTCCTGCCCTCGAGGCATTCCTTTTCAAAATTTGCTGACCTCGGCATCAATTTCATTGTTTTTTTACAAAACAGTCACCTACAGCAGTTTCGTAGCGCGCTACGAAACTGCTG
>APFE031621201.1:11627-24068 GCA_000404065.3 Pinus taeda
CAAGCTCTTTTTCCATGGCTGCAATTTCTAATACAGTTTTCTCCAAATTAGCCATTTCTTCCTCAGCTGCCTCCCATTGTTCCTTTGAAGATGAGGTTTTGGTTTCTTTGACAATGGGAACCTTTTTATCCACATCTTTCTTTTTGACTTCCTTTGCTTTTTCTGCTTTAGGTAGCTGCTTTTCCATTTCTTTGGCCTGTCCTCTTGTGTATGGTTTTCTTTTGATTTCCTCTGCCTTCTCTGCTTTAGGCATTTGTCTAATTTCTTTTTTTGCAGGTACCTTCACAGTTATTTCATCCTTGTGCAATTTCTCAGCTACTTTGATTTGCCTTCTGGTGACTGGCCTTCGTGGTTTGACCATAAATTCCTTACCATATTCTTCAAATCTTAACCTTTTTGAGGCTTTTGATTTTTTGGTGCTATCAGGTGATGACTGGGTTAGGTCAATAGGCATTGACTCAACCTGCACTGATTTAGCTTGCTCAAAATCAATTGCCTCAAGCAAATCATTTAGACTAGCCTTTGACATAGGGCTTTCTTCCACCGCTATTGATTTGCCCTTTTCTCTGCTTAGCTGACTTCTGGTTCTGATTCTTGACACCTGTTCAACTCCACTTGGCCTTGGTGCATCTTTCTGGTGCTTGATTTTCTCCTTTGATGACTTAGGTGTCTCCTTTGCTGATGATTTAGGTGTCTCCTTTATAACCACAGACTTCTCTGATTTACTCAACTTGGTTTTGGGCTTCTTTTGGTTTTTCACCTCCTTTCTGAGCTCAGCCAGAGTAGGTTCTTCAATTCTTCCTTCTCTTTCCCTATTCGGCAATGGAGTGAGACCTGTCTTGCTTTGAAAGCCGGCCATAAAAATAAAAGAATCCCAATCTCTACCAATTTTTTGTAAACCATCAAACACCAGCAACTTTACTAAGCCATGGTGAAACAGGGATGTTTCACAATCATCTTTCTTTAACTGGATTTTGTCACACATTTTACTAAGGCTTCTGAACAAGTAGAAAGGGATGTCTATTCATGCTTTACCTGTGAAATGCAACAAGAGTTTGAAATGATAGGAATAAACTTTGGTGTACCTCCCCTCGCATGTTAGGTATTTCTGGATGCATGTAAGGAGCAGAGCATAATGTTCTTTTACATAACTCCTTGGCACAGCTTTGGTGAGGTCCTCATTTACATACTGTTCTTTTAAAAATTCCTTACAGGGAGTCATGTCAAACTTAAAATTTTTGAACCACTCTTGTCCTCCTCTCGGAATTTCAGTGACAATAGAAATGGCTTGTGGAGACACAGGAAACTCTAGCATTGACACCTTAGAATTCAAGCCAGTAAAATTCAATGCAAAAGTTTTCGTTACCTCTGTATGTCCTCCCTTCAACTTTTCGCAAAACCTCCAGCAACCAGCATTTTTAAAGGCTCGTGCTACACCTTCATCTCTGAGTGTAAGATCAAGCCCCTTTGGCTCTGTTCTTAGGCACCTTCTGGATCGATGTAGTCCTTTCTCCATCTTGCTACAAATGTCTTCACACAGAGAACTAACAGCAGCTACAATTCAGAAACAACTTCAGCTTTGGAGTGCAGGCTCGCTTGCAATGATCCCTTTAAATGAAAACTTGGACTTCTTTGCGTTTTTTCAAAAAAAAAAAAAAAATCTTGTCATACAACAGGCATGTTAACGCACCATGAATAAATATTATGACACAACCATACCTCATAAAATCTCTTGAAATGATTGTCATGTGCGTGATGCTAAACCTGATGGTGGAATGATAACCTATCATGACCTGGAGAAGACATCAACTGACAAAATGTGGACGGACCTAATGACTCATCTCCCCAGACTTGACATTTCAAGAAAATGCGCTGCAAAAACCCCGAATCCCCGATTTCGTAGCGCAGACAATTATGAATTGACAAAACGCGCTACGAAATGGCTGGTAAATGATACGCTGCGAAAAGGTGGAAAAATGATTGCGCAGCTAAATTGGCCAATCAGATTGCGCTGCGAAACTGCGCAAAATACAAATGACGCAAACAAGACAAGACATGCCTTAAACAATAATGATGGAGGGTATCTAACGGTTTTTCACAAAGACTCACATCAATACCTTTTGAAATTATAATTTCAAAGTGACAGACATAGAAACCTATTAACTTAAACAAAATTTTTTTATATGAATCTTTGGACATAGGTGGACTGTGGTTTTAAGTGATAACAGGTTCCATGATTCGGCAACTTCATAATCAAAGCATGGGACAGAACGGACTGGTCAGACCAAGTCGGATAACACTGAGCGTGTTTCTTCTGTAGATCAAGACACAACGGAGGGTGAGATAGGAGTGCCTCACGGTGCAATGTCAGAAGATGCCAAAGGCCTTACTTCATTGGATCAAGATGAAGCAAATGCTGAGCATAATTTAACTGTAGACCATGGAACCACATCTGATAGCGATAAATCTTCTGAAGGCGATGCGATTTCAGCTTCTTCAGAAACAAATTCAACCATGGAATCTGTACATTCCGATGCTGGAGATGCTATTTCTCAGGATATGCCAGAAGAAAATGAAGTGGGTGATCATACAGACCTCGGAACTTTACCTGAGGGTGAGGCCGAAGGGCAGACCATAGAGGAACTTTCTGTGCAGTGAATGTTCAATCTACTAATAAATCTTTTTCATCAGAAAATCTCTGTCCTGCAGCGATAAAGCTCAAGTAATGCATGATCCACCGAACCGCTTCTGCCGCATATGACTCTGCCATAGTTCTGCCGCATATGAAACTATTCGACCCCATGCCAAATGAAACGCCCAAACCATTTGGGCAACCCTTTTGAATGAACGGTTGAAATTGTTGCAATCATCTAACATATAATCGTGTGGATTACAAGATGACAGGTAGGCAGAGAGGGGAGTTGATTTCAGAGGGAAACGCCTTACAGCGTAACTAGAAATTACCTTGACATGTCTATCTACACAACTTATATGAACATTCTCCAGGTGTAACTCGGTATGTGCAAGTCCATGGCTATGCAAATAGTTCACCTGGGCATAATGGTGATATGAGCAGTCAAAGATCTTAGCTAAGTAAACTCTAGAGCAATCTACGGGCTAAACACCAAAATGGTTATGAAATTAGTTTTACCCCAATTAAAAGGTCTCTCATCAACATTCGGATAAGCCTTGATTGCCGAGATGCAGCAGGTCCACCAGTTGTGTCATCTCCCACTCTTCTTGCACAATCTTCATCTAAAGCAAGCTTAGCTTCCAGCGCTGGAAGCCAGTCTGTGAGTAGCAACCAATGGTGCAGGGAGTAGATCCCATAGTACTGTCACAATATAATAAGTATCATGGAAGGCCTTAGTAGACCAACTGTTCTGGAAGAAGCCAGTTTCTTAATATATAGTCTTGGAAATAAATTATGTTACCAAATATCCAACAACTCAATTAACCAGTTTCATAATCACCATTCTTTGTTGCACCCAGGTCCTAACTACTACTACTAGATTTGAAGGGCACTACAGTTGACTTACTCCATGCACTAAGGTGAATGAGCACTAATCCATAGCACCAGATGGAAGTATATATCCGTGGACTCTTGTTGCATATGAACGATACATAAACTGGCGAGGAGCAAGTTTTCTCAGAACCTAGATAACAAAACAAGCCAGGTATAATAAGCAATTGACTAAATACAATACTAAGAAAAAAACAAATAATAGCAATGCTCACCTCTAAAGCACGTCTGCCCCTGCGCTGCGCATGAGACCCTGTAAGTTGCCGTAATACCACTCTAGAATTTTTCAGAGGGCTTCACATCCATTAAGATCTTTCGAGTTAGGGGTTATATAAATGCGTGTCTAGTTTGGAGTATATTTCAGATAAGGTATAAGATAAAGTCACTAAAAGCAACTTACCTCTCAGAATTTCTGACAATAGCTTCGAACACCACTTCATATTTCTGCATGGCAACCCAAACCAGAGACCCATTTCAAGAAAATCTACAATACTTGCATCGTAAGTATCAAATACCTTCAAGAAAAGTAAACCCAATAAAATCATGTGGACTCCATGTCTTTCTAGGTCAGTTCAAGAATACTTTTTATTCAGAATAGTAAGGGAGTTATTTCAATAGCAGCGAAGCTACTTACCCAGCCTGAAAGTCCTATACTAACATGGTTGCACAGCTCAAAGTCAGACGTCTTGAATTGTGCCACAGGGTCTTCCTTCTCCATAGAATCAAACCAAACATTTGCCAGGTTTTCCTCTGATTCTGATGGAATTGTAATGCTTTTTCCAGCGCATTGAATTCGGTTGCCTCCTTCCTTTGAAAGCATTTTCTTTGTGCTTAAAGAATAAAAAGAGGGTTTGAACGACCTCTTGCCTGATAGCACCATCCATCTTGCCCTTGTTAAGGTGGATGACAAACTATTGACAGATTGAGATTTCCGTTGTGGGTTATTTCCAAGAAAAAACAGCAAATCACAGGTCTGTACAGCTGGAATGTAGTTGGCTCCATTTACTGTTGCCATGGAATGAGTATTCTACCAAGACATTGATGTGTTAGTAGGTAATGAAAAATGAAATAAGAATATGTAATGAACCTCATCTACAGACAAAAGGATTGGAAATATGGCCGAAAAAATTTATGGCCATGCTGAAAAAGCAAGCATTCATAAACATTCTCAGAAAATTCATTTTAACCACATTCACTTCTGCTCGTTTCCTGCATCTTCTTTGTTATCTAAACTAAAACAGAAATATGTTTCATGGCCATGAAAGATCTCTAAAACAAACAAAGGAATAAGAAAATTGTTTTCAGCAGAAGAATCTGTCCACCAAGGAAATTGTTTGCTAACAATGAAAATTTCCCCATTAGTCAGTTGTTTCAATGAAAATTTTGAGGAAACACCCAGACTATTAGAGGTATATTTGATGGAAGAATAAAAAACATAGCTATAATGCTGAATGATCAACTAGATTGCTACCTCGCCATTCATTGAAAGAGAACAACTTTTGACAAGCTAACGAATGTTTTCAAAATATACTGTTAACACATAAGTTATTCCAAAACAGAATGAGATTAGCAGTCTGGATAGCGGTAAGGATGGTGTTGTGGTTGATCCAAATACAGCACAAGAAGGCAAGAAACTAGAAGAAAAGAATCAGGAAACCAATGCCACTCATAGCGATTCTGTTCAGGATACGAAAGCAGAAGCAGATGGCAAGAAACAAGAAGAAAATAACAAAGAAGTTATTATAGCTGAAGAACATGAAATTGGTAGGGAAAGTAATGCAACGACCAAACATGACACTCAAAACATGACATTCAGGCAGACTCAGATAATGGGTTCCATGATTCGGCAACTTCAGAATCAAAGCATGGGACAGAACGGACTGGTCAGATCAAGTCGGATAACACTGAGCATGTTTCTTCTGTAGATCAAGGCATAGCGGAGGGTGAGATAGGAGTGCCTCACGGTGCAATGTCAGAAGATGACAAAGGATCAAGATGAAGCAAATGCTGAGCATAATTTAACTGTAGATCATGAAACCACATCTGATACTGATAAAGCTTCTGAATGCGATGTTATTTCAGCTTCTTAATAAACAAATTCAACCATGGAATCTGTACATTTCGATGCTGGAGATGCTATTTCTCAGGATATGCCAGAAGAAAATGAAGTGGATGATCATACAGACCTCGAAATTTTACCTGACTGTGAGGCGGAAGGGTAGACCACAGAGGAACTTTCGGCCGCATATGAAACTATTCGACCCCATGCCAAATGAAACGCCCAAACCGTTTGGGCAACCCTTTTGAATGGACGGCTGAAATTGTTGCAATCGTCTAACATATAATCGTGTGGATTACAAGATGACAGGTAGGCAGAGAGGAGAGTTGATTTCAGAGGGAAACGCCTTACAGCGTAAATATAAAAAGTCGTGAAAACTTGTAATATTTTTATATAAATTTCTAAACATGTAATAATTCCCATCTAAGATACAATGCCTTTATTCTCCACCAAGACATGATTCCACATATTACAAGAAGTAAACATGCAATGGAATTATTCTCCAACGGTGCAGATTTCCCCTCAATAAATTTTGGTAGAAGTAACGATGTGATATCCTTATTCTCCAATAGGATGAAATTTCTCTTACATGCATGACCGGAACTGTAAGGAATTAGTAACCTTATACTCTAAAAGGTAACACGTCACTCAAATCATCTAGATGGAAATAACATGCCCACTTGCAACCACCCCAACTTGGTCAAATTTCCACTTACAAATATATATTTAGTGGAAGTATTATTTCTAGCTATGTTTCTTATTATTTTAATGATTTGGTGGAGATATAATTTACATTGACAATTTAGGTTCCGTTGAAAATCAACATAAAATCTTAGTTTGACCTTTTTTTGGTTAAACTCGAGAAAATTTGAATTTATATTTCAACGGAAATTTTAGAGATAGTTAACTAATGTGACATGGCACCTGTCACTCTGTTAACTCAGTTATTATTGGGGAAGCTTGATTTCAGTTTAGTATGATTGGTTGCTAATTTGTAGCAATCTATTTTAGTTAAATTGAGTTATGGTCAGTTAAACTAGTTCTAACTATTAGAGGAACTAGTAGAGGTCAAGTTGTGGAAGTGGAACTTCAACCACACTTAGTGATCAACCAGTTAACTAATCAATTAGTCCAAAATAATTGATGCATGTAGAGAATTTGAGTTACTGAGTTAAGATGGAGATTTCAAGGAAGTGTACTATTAGTTGTAAACTATCCCCATGTGTACAAGTGGTGCATGTAGTCAGAGGAAGGACCAAGAAAAATTGCACAATCCAATTGAGGGAATTTCCTAAATAATAGGGGCTAATTTCCTCAGGGAACACTGCAAGGAAATAGGAGCTTAGAGGCTTAAAAATTGACTAAGTGTTGGTCAAAGCCAGTTAGTCAGGCAAAGAGATAGACCATACACTTGCAGTTGTGCTCAGGCTTGAGCAAGCATATGTATCCATCTCTATTCTTTGATTAATGCAATACAAATAGGAAGGGGTTTTGAGTAGTTTATTTCCCCTAGGTAAATATTTGTGAATGTGTGATGTTTCTTTTTGCATGCCAATGATTTGTGCTCTAGATTGTGAATTAATGTCTGCACAGTAGTAGATTAGCTTCGAGTCTTGTGATTTGGTAAATTTCATGAGCAGATTGAATCTACATCATAAATTTATACATGGTATCAGAGTTGTATTCACAATAGAAAGGAAATTCGAAGTTGGGTCTTAAAGGTTCAAATTTTGGAGATTACTGTTGCAGGTTTTCTTCGGGACTAAGAAGGTGGCTTTCAATGGACTACGGCTAGAGTATGCCTTGGAAGGCACCTCAAATTTTGTTGCATGGAAGGAAAAAATGGAGGTAGTATTGGATGCTAATGGGTTGCTAGAATACATAAAAATAGATGTTGTAAAACCTCAAGAATCTGATGCTCAAAACCTTGCTCAGTGGAGGAAAGATGTGTCCAAGGAGAGGAGAATTATCTTGGAGGGAGTACGGGATCATATTATCTCAAATATCCATGGAAAAGAAACTTCGTGCATGATGTGGAAAGCACTGACAGAATTGTTCAAGAATAGTAGTGACCATAGGAAGTTGGTTCTCAAGGATAAACTTCAAAGTATCAAGATGCATAAGAATGACACAATTTTGTAGTATCTAAGCAAGTTTACACAATGTCATGATGAACTTGGTGGGGTCGGTGTTAATTTCCATGAAGAAGAATTGATATATATAGCCCTTCAAGTCCTTCCCAAGAGCTGGCATAGTTATCAAGATTCGGTGAATGAGAGGCAAAAACTACCAAGTTGGGATTGCCTATGGACCGACTTGGTCTAGGAGGAAATAAGGCAGAATATCAAATATGGGACTTCATCCAAGGGCGAGAATGAAGAAAAAATTTCCTTGGATGGAAAGGAAAAGAATGGGAAAGGGAAGAAATCACAATCCAAACCATAATTCAGTCAAGGGGGCAAGAAGAAAGACTTGTCCAAGATCAAGTGCTTTAATTGTCATGAATTTGGGAACTATGCCATGAAGTGTCCACACAAGAAGATAGACAAGAAGACCTCAAGAGGGGCAGCAGGTGAAGCTCTGGCTTCACATTTCAAGCTTGATTTTACCCTCATTTTATGCATGGGCAACACAATAATGGGGAGCATGTGTTACTTGGATTCAGGTGCCTCATTCCATATGACAGGGAATAAAGAATGTTTTAGTGACCTAGAGTAAAAATACTTGGAGATGCACATTGAGATAGGGGACGATGGAAGGTACAATGTGACCAATATTGGTACAGTCACCTTTCAGAGGGAGTTGGGCTCCCCCTTGAGGATCAAGGATGTCATGTTCATTCTGGGCCTAAAGAAAAATCTTGTCTCTGTTATAGTTTTGGAAGACTGTGGTTACGATGCGATCTTTAGCAAAGGAAAGGCATTCCTTAGACCCATAGCCACAGGACAGGTGAAGTAGATCGATGTTCGTGTAAAGAACCTATACAAGTTATATGTGGAGGATTGTGATGCATTGAGCACAAAGGCAGAGAAAGTGTAGAGACACGATGTTGGTGAACTTTGGCATAGAAGACTTGGCCATTTGCATCATGGTGCTTTGAAGATCATGCAACAAATAACCACAGGCCTCCCCAAAGGAGCACTTGAGCAATAGGATGTATGCAAAGGGTGTACTTTGGGGAAGTACACAAAAGCCACTTTCCATGATCAGGATAGCAAAGCACATGCAATCCTTGAAAGGATCTACTCTATTGTTTGTGGACCTTTCTCATCAGCCTCCACTTCTAGGCACAAATATTTTGTCATTTTCATTAATGACTTCTCATGGAAGTGTTAGATCTTCTTCAACTGGAAGAAGGATGAGACATTCTCCAAGTTTGTAGAGTTCAAGGCACTGGTTGAGAAAGAAACTGACAAGAAGGGGAAGGATCTTAAAAGTGATAATGGAGGTGAGTACGTGTCAAATGAATTTAAAAAATTATGTTCAAAAGAAGGCATTCAACGAGATTTGACAGCACCCCACAACCCATAGCAGAATGGGGTGGTTGAGAGGAATAATTGCAGCATTGTGGGAGCAACAAGAGTGATGTTGCATGATCAGGACCTACCTATGCATTTGTGGGTCAATGAATACAAAACAATAGTCCATTTGCAGAACCAGAGTGATCACCAGAGGAGGATTTCTCGGGGAGGAATTTTGATGTGTTGCACTTTAGAATTTTTGGAGCCTATGTTTACTACCATGTCTCCAAAGAATCATGGAAGAAGCTAGAGCCGACAACACAATTGAGGGTATTTGTGGGTTACATAGAAGCTCCCCATAACTACCATGTGTACTTTCCATCCCTCAAAATGATAGGTGTGTTAAGGGATGTAAAATTTGATGAAGACAAAGACATGTGGTGCTCTCTTGAGGGGGGACTTCAAACCCCACCAAAAGAGGAACTCTTAGCTCCAAAGGAGGAACCTCAAGAAGTTGTGGAGAAACCACAAGTTGAGGAGCAGAGATTGGATACAACCACTCAAGTAGAACCATCCAGAGAAGGTAGGAAAAGGACCAAGGAAGTTGAGAGACTTGTGCAGGATGTGAGGGAGAATGTGGGTGCTCCTTCAAATCAGCACAAACAGAAAAAGTGACCATATCAGTGCACTAGCAAAATGGATGTAATGACTTACCTTATAGAGACTAAGCCATCCTCTTTCGAGGAAGCAATAGAGAAACCTGCATGGGTTGATGCAATGGTGGAGGAGTATGAATCCATTATAGACAATATTTTTTGGGAAGTGGTCCCAAGACCAGCAAATGAATTAGTTGTGGGTGTGAGATGGATCTTCAAGGTGAAGCATGCAGCAAACAGACGCATAGAAAATTACAAGGCCAAATTTGTGGCCAAGGGGTACTCTCAAGTTGAGGGAATTCACTATGAGGAGCCCTTTCCTCCTGTAGCAAGGTACTCATCCATGAGATCAATCCTTGCTCTGGCTGCACATTTGGGGTGGAAGATCTACCAGATGGATGTGAAAACAACATTCCTCAATGGAGTTATTGAAGAGGAGGTGTATATCAAGAAACCATAAGGCTTGGATACTTTCAATCGAAAGTCTCATGTGTGCATACTCAAGTGAGCATTGTATGATCTCAAGCAAGAACCTTGTGCTTGGTACACTAGGATCGATAGCTATCTCTCCGGTTTGAGCTTCACCAAAAGTGAAGCGGATGCAAACCTCTATCATATTTTGGTAGACAATAAATTATTGATTATTTTCTTATATGTTGATGATTTGATTTTAATTGGTGATGAGTCGTTGATCAAACCTTGCAACGACCTTGCAAGGTATTTTTGAAATTAAGGACATGGGTCTCATGCACTACTTCCCCAGATTGGAAGTATGGCAAGGTGATGGGGAACTGATTGTATCTCAGGGAAATTATGCCAATGAGATACTTCAAATATTCTTCATGGACATATGAAAACCCATGGAGACTCCTCTAGCTACCAACTAGAGGAAAGATGATGCCACTTTAGGTGAGGAAGTAGATGCTATTATTTACCAACAACTGGTGGGTTCAGTAATGTATCTTGTGAAGGCTCAAATAGATATGTGCTATGCATTCAACCAACTGAGCCAAGCTATGGTTAGGCCAACCAAACTATTTTGGAGGGAAGCTAAGCATGTTCTATGGTACCTCAAAGGCACTATCCATTTTGGACTATGGTATAGGCGGATAGAGGGAGTGAAGCTATGTAGCTTCACAGATGCAGATTGGGTGGGGAGTCCATCAGACCGAAAGAGAACATCAGGTGGAATTTTCAGTGTTGGGTCCACAACAGTTTCTTGGTATAGTAGGAAGAAATTATATGTGGCACTCATCTCGATAGAAGTAGAACACATGGCTATTAGCCAAGCAACATGTGAGGTGATATGGATAAAAAAGATACTTGTTGGATTGTTTGGTTAGATGATGTATCCAACTGTGATCTACTGTGATAATCATAGTTACATCAATATTATCGGGAATAGTGTCCACTCGGAGCTGCTATTCCCACTAAGACTGGTAGCTATCTTAGAAACAAACAAGTAAAGACTACTTTCATTTTCCTTTATGACAAATAGATAAGAGTGGAACAAAGGACACCAACCTTAGTCTTGCGCTTGGTTCCTTACTTGATTCCTCTCCTTCCTGATAGATCTTTACCGCTTCTTCTTTGTCTGCCCAACTTCAAAGAGCACCTATGGAATCAAAGCAGCATAATACTATCGAAGAACGGAGATCTATATTCACAAATAACATAGGATTAGATATGTATTAAGTTTTTAGATATTAATATAGTTGTTAGGTTATCTAAAAGATTATGTTTTTTCAGGTCTTAATTTAAATGATATTTATAAAAATAAAAATAAAAATTAATGTTTTTTATATTTAATTTTTAGCTTCATTATTAATCTTCCTGGCCGACCTGTGCTGCTCCTTCATTATTCTTTCCCTCTTGAGTATTTATCTCCTCCTTCTGGCTCTCCTTTTATCATCTTTATCATCTTTCTCTTTGCCCTGATGATGGATCCCATTTGGGATTCGAAACGTTGGTGTAAAAATCATCTTACTGTGGATTCTTCGGTCAAAAATTCAATAAGCACAAACCACAGATCTCTGAAATCCAATGTATTAACCACACAAATGCATATACAATCAAACATACAAGAATATGGAGGAAAACTTGAATAACTTTATTAATATCAAGAATAGCAAGAGGATTACAACCAATAGTTCTGACCCAGCACCGTCCTCCAGCAAGAAAGCCCTTCTTCACCTCAAGCAAAGCTTAGATCACCCAACACTATGAAGTTTCACCAGAAAACCAACAACACTTCTCTACAAGATACAATATTCCAGCCCACGGATCTCTGTGATGAGGGAACCATATATAGATGATTGTAGGGGGGTGAGTCATCTTCTGGGGTCTTGATTAGTGTCCTCTCTCTAATATTTCTTTATTCCACTAGGAGACTGATGATTTCTTACTCATCCCTGGTCGAAAACAGAGAGGCAAGTGTTAGAGGGGAAGCTTCTGGAAGATTCTATGATCTTCCACCTCGCAAACTGTCTCCGTCATTTGTCCATTCTCGGCCATCGCACCCTAAAGAGGGGCCATCCAGTATGCATCGCACCCTTTACACTTGGAAGGTGATATGCATCGCACCCTCTGTACTGGGTATTTAGTATGGTCCAGTTTTGACCACTTCTAAGCAGTTTTTAGTGGAGAACTTCTAGGAGATGATGTAATCAGCTGACCTTGTTCCTTTAGGTAGTGAAGCAACACTTTTAGGGACTTAGGAACCCTCAGTTTATGGACATTTAT
>APFE031621205.1:0-16171 GCA_000404065.3 Pinus taeda
TATATATTCTCAGTAAAAGCTAAATCATATTAACTAAAATTCAAAATATTTTTACATGGAATTGAGGCTTCAGGGGAGAGAGCCCAAGAGCCATCAACATTGCACCACTGCCCCATAACTGTAAGAAAATGGGGAAAACATTAACATACACCCACCAAAATGGGCGTTAGAAACATAAATAGGCTGATAGAAAGAGAGAGAATCATATAAGGAGAGCTCACAGGAGACATCCTTGAAGAGGTAGGACAAATTCAAAAGGAGACATGCCTTCACACATGTCAGCCATCTTCCGCGTCCTCCACATGAGTCTTCTCAACATACCGACACGCACTGCCCATACCGAGATTCCCCTTGCCATCTATCGCCTTAATCAAAGGCTGGTTCAAGTTGCTCTGAAACTTGAAATGCGTCGTTTGGAAGGCGTTGTTAGGAACACACTTGCGAGTAGGACTCGGGGGAGGCAAATCCTCATGAGAGGAGGAGAGGTTAATGGGAAATTGAGCTGAGTCTGCCAATTGGCTGACGGAAGGCCGCTTTCCACTGCCTTGGTGATCCAAGCGGTTCCCCTTTCCATGGTGCTTCATTTTAACGAGCAAGGGAAAGGACACAGAAAAATCAAGGAAACTAGTGCTAGAAACAAGGGAGGGACCAAATTGGACCAGAGACCAGTGAGCATAGACAGTGAAGACTCGAGACGGAGAGATAGCATAGTCAATACAAAAATCAAAGGCTTCACACAGCTTACCCCGAGTCACCGAACTAATCCCCCTATGGAGAGCGCGCTCGTGCACTCGAATTGCTCCCAAAACGAACCCGAGCGAGCTTAAACTTGCCTGTCAAGACAGGCTCTTGCTTATCATCACACCATAACTGAAACGAGAGCTTGGAACCAGAGAACTGAACGCGAGAGGTGGTTTGTTCCCAGGAAATCGCCATGCTTATAACCATTAACACGGTGCGTTGGAGCACGTCCTTCATTAATGCAACAGGCCTACACTGTCCTGCCTTCATTAAAACATTCCTTCTGCGAGAGATAGGGATCTCGGATGCCACGCTGCTCTGTAGGTTGCAGTACCTCGGTTCTTTACATTGCATGGTGGACAATCAATGTTCGTTCGTCACCCACATCCGGGGGAAATTCCTCCTCCTGTGTCATTTCCTTCTGCACTAGATTATTGAAGTCGAGGAGTTGTGAAGTAGTGGCTAAGCAAGAGAGTGACCCGACGTAGAGATGCATCCCACAATCAACTCCCATATTTGCTAATAAATCCGCCACTTTGTTCCCTTCTCGGTGAATGTGTTTTAGGGTGATTCCTCTGTGGGAATAGAACTAGCGTTCAATAGCTCGTAGCCTATTTTCCATTCGTCGCTAACTTTACAAGCTGGGGATCCTTGAAGGATTCTAGAGACCATTTTGATAATGATTTGTGAGTCTCCTTCTATTATGAGGGGAAAGAGGTCCTTATCATGAGCCACGAGTAGACCTTGCCATAGACCCTCCAATTCAACTGAATTATTTGTATCCCATCCTATAGATCCCAGGAAAGTTAGGATTGGAGTCCCCTTGTGATTTCTAAAAATTCCGCCAAAGCCTGCATTCCCTAGTTTGCCTTTTGAGGCCCCATCAAAGTTTAGCTGAAACATATTCTCGGGAGGAGGGGTCCATTGCGTGGACTGGTGGTTCTTTGGCTGCCTTGTTCCTGTAGTTAGCTCATCTTTCTTCCGTTGGAAATTCCAATTGTTCGAGATTGATTGTTCTTGGGGAATGGTTAGGAAGTCCTCTTGATACGAGGTTTTGAGGAATATGGTTTCTTCAATATTTTGGTGGAGAAGTTTCCATATTTCCTCCAACGATCTGGTATGATCCTTGAATATTCTACCATTTCTCTCCTTCTAGATAGCCCATAAGACAAAGCCTGGGATGAGTTTCCAGAGGAAATTAAGGATTTTTCTTTGATATGGGTTGTGGGCCCAGTTGCGCAGAGTATCCCTAATGACTTCATTGGATCCACCATTCCTTTGGTAGCGAAAGCTAATTTTTTGCCATATCTTTTGTGCTAATGGGTAGTGGTGCATCAGGTGGATTATGGATTCCTCATTCTGTTTGCAATTTGGACATATGGAGGGCCCATGGAAATTTATTTTTCTCAAATTGTCCCACGTTAGAATCTTGTTGTGACAGAGGAGCCAAAGAAAGGTGGACACCTTCGGCCATATGGAGGGGTCCCATATTTTACTCCATAACAGATCTACCACCATGTGATCCTTTATAAGGATATTATATGCCTCTTTTGTTGAGAAAATTCCTTTTTCTTCATATCCCCATCTGAGGATGTCCTTATCCTCACAGTGTAGAATTTTCCATTTCAATAGTTCTGTGTCTAGGGTTTGTTGAATTTGTGCCTCCTCCTATATGAGGATTTGAGAGGCTCGGAGCCATTCTCTGTACTCAAGATTTGAAGAGGTTCTCCAAAAGTTTCCTACCGTATCAAAGGGATGCATATCTGGCATTAAATTAGGAATGAGAGAGAGCTAGTGTTTGAGGGCGGGCATGTGCTGCCAACAGTCTTCCCAAAACCTTGCACTGCTACCATTCTTGATTTCCCAAAAGCTATGCTCTTGAATGAGGCTTTTATGTTGTTTTGCTAAATTCCACATGATTGATCCTGAGTTGAGATCTGATAGTCTAATTAGTTCCTCCATTGGACAATTTCAGGCATATTTGGCAGTCCATAGGTAGGCCCAAGGTGTGCGAGGTTGAGTTAGCCATTTCCACCATATTCTTTCCCCCATAACTTCATTGCTGTGGGAGGGTTCTCGTAAACCAATACCTCCTTTTTTTGGAAGACATGCTGTGGTCCATTTGACAAGAGCCCATTTTCGTTTGAGTCCATTACTGCCCCAAAGAAAGGATGTTTGGAGAGAGATGAGTTCCTTGAGAACCCATTTAGGTGCCACAAGGATGGAGAACAGGTATAAGGTCATAGCTTGAAGAACAACTTTTATGAGAACTAACCGGCTAGCCATGTTGAGAGATCGATGGGTCCAAGAAGAGAGACGCATCTCTAACTTTTCTAGCAAGATCTTCTAGGATGAGTGCTTTAGGGCAGAGGCTATCAGAGGTGCGCCTAGATAGGTAGAGGGCAAGCTAGCAGAAGAGAAGCCTAGAATACGGATAATGGCCAATTTTATGGGAGGGGGGGTGTGAAAGAAGAATATCTGAGATTTTTCTTTATTGATAGATGCACAAGAGGCTTCCGAGAAATTAGACAAAAGGGCTTTGAGTTGGCGCGCCTCCTCGACAGAGGGGTGCCCGAACAACATATTATCATCTACAAATTGCTGGTGGGTAAAAGGAGGGGAATTGTGGAAGGAGAGGCCTTTGAGACGCTTCGATTGCTGGGCCAATCTGATACTGCATCCTAAACATAAATATATATTAAAATAAGTAAACTATAAAATAAACTAATTAAAATTGTTAGTTATCAAAGTTATTATATATAAATATTAGAGTAATTAATAGTTAGTTAAAAAGTTATAAAAAATAGAGTAAAAATATAAATAGTTAGCTATATTTTTATTAAAATATAATTTAAAGGGACCTTTTCATACACATATATTTATAAATACTAAAATAAATTAATTTTAAATTAAAAGTTATCTATAAGCCCCAAGAGTTAGCTCAATCGGTCAAATCAAGTGCCTCGCCAATGGGAGGTCACAGGGTCGAATCCCGAAAGCTCTTGGGGTTAGGTCAGTAAATAGGCCGAGGGGTGTTGATGCCCTTCGGGTGGCGTCCACTCAGAGATTTAAACCCCTCGACGTAGCGGCTACCCACTGACCAGGGTATCCGTGAACCAGCAAGTGAAAAAAAAAAAGTTATCTATAAAAGTTATTAAAGATATAAATATTAGAGTAATTTAAGGGTTAGAAAGAAAAATTTAATGTTTAAAATTAATTAATAGTTTGAATAAACTAACAAAAGCATCCCAATGTGATTGTCGTGCAAGAATCTTCTCAAACTTGATATGGATCATAGAAGCCTAAATTCAATAATTGGATCAAGTTTTTAATGTCATAAGGATTTAAGGGTTTAATGTATATATTAATGTTTTAAGAAAGATCAACTTTAAAATAAATTCAATGAACATAAAAATGCTTTGGAACCTAACGCACAACATTTAGAAGTCTAGGCTAGAGACGTATTCCGGTGTCGTAAAGCGTGGTAACTATTGCTTTCATCGTAGGTTGGGTGATTCCTCCTCTTTGAGATGACAAGTACGTGCTCCCACGTACCGTCGAGTATATATTGGGAGGGAGACCACAATAGGCTATATCCTTTATCCTTAGGAAGTCGTGTCTCCTACACTATCGATCGCAATGCACTGAACACAACATTCGGGAAGATTAATTGTTGTACTATAAAAAGTATTGTGCAGTTTTGCGATTGTTTTGGTAATCCCTGTGTCTAGACTTCCACAGCAGTCACTTTCGTTCCTTTTCAGACTCCTTAAAAGAAAAGATCCATCTGAGCACTTGTCACTTCAGGCTCATTAAAAATCAAAGGCGACTAGAGTAATTTTTAGCTTCTTCTCGACTCTTAAAAATTGAAAAAGCAAGTTGTGTCAAAGCGTCATAAAATTTATGTTAATCAGAATAACGTCATTGTTTCCTCGTTGATCTTAGGTTGAGAAAATGGAGTCCACCAACCAGGGATTTCCCCTTAGGGAAAATCCTAGTCCTTTCTACTCTTGGGGAGATGTTGGTGCACCTCATATGGCCACATTGTCACTTCCACGATTGACAATTGGCCTGTCAATATGGCTCTTCTTGACCTCTGTCATTCCAAGCACCATGATTCGTGAGAAATCAAATTAGCAACCAGATGATACTGAAGTTACCCCCCAACTTTCTACTTTGTTTGTTTCTCCCTCTCCTTCTTCCTCTTCGCTTGGTAAAGTTGGTAAAACAAAAAACCAAGTAACTGAGAAGAATAAGAAAGAGAAGGAGAAGAAGAAGAAGAAGCCAACACCGAAAGGGGGAAACCTTGCACTTTCTGGTGAAAATCCACACACTACACCGTCCAGACCTAAATCTCCATGTGTCGTTTGCAAAGGAGACCACTATCATCGAGATTGTCCTTGCATCCCATGGATCTTAAGGGACAGGTCTCCTCATTTGCACAATCCGGTGTCGTCAACCTCTGACGATCATGTTGAGAGTACACCATCAACTAGTGAAAATGAAGTCAAAGAACAGAAAGGAAAATATAAATTTCCTTGTAGACTATGTCAAGGCGATCATGCCATCCATTGTTGTCCCTTCCTAGACGAAGCTAAAAGAGTCTTGGATAACCGTCCTACTTCACTGCTACGGCTTCCTCCTGGATACAAGAAACTTTTGCCAAGTGCATCGCTAGTTGAAAATCCGACTGACACACCTCTGTGGTCGGTTGAAGCATATATCATTGAAGGTGAACCCTCTAAGTCCACACCAGACTAAAGTCAACAGGTCGAGATGGAAGTCGACCCAGTCTCGTCTTCAGAAGGTCCACCTTGAGATGATACAATGACCAAAGAGAATGAGAATGACACCGTTCAAATCCTCTTCATAAACACAGACTCCAATGAACATGGGGAAATCTACCTGTTCCTTTACCGCACGAAGGAAATTTGTCGGATTCGTATCCAGCCATTTACTCGATCCCACCTCCAAGAAACCTAGTCGTTTCCTTCGACTAGAATCTACTAGGCACACCACGTCTACCATCTAATGTACCATTCCAAACCATCGTACAAGCTTACAAAAAGGTCATGGTCAATACTATCATAGATGAAGGGGCTTCTGTGAGTATCCTTTCCTCAAGTACTTAGAAAGCGCTTGGTTTGCCATCGCTTCTGCCTGAGATGCAAAATCTGATAAGCTTCAACAAATGAACCAGTCGACCATTAGGAATCCTTCCAAGTTTGCCTATAAACTTGAGAAGAAAAACTGTCTACCTAAACGTAATGGTAGTCCAAGGACCTTTAGATTAAAATCTACTCCTTAGGCGTGATTAAATTTATAGCATGGGAGCTATTGTCTCATCACTCTTTCGAGTGATGTGTTTTCCTCATGACGGCAGAGTGGTCCAACTCGTAGACCAACTTTCATTCCCCAGCTCACACATAGCTAATAGTCAAATGTCATCCCTAACTGATCTTTTTGCCCAGGGAATGTCTCATCAATCTCCAGTCCATCCACTTGATGAGTGCGAGTGATTCGGTGATTGTGACTGAAACCGAGGGGGCATGCACCCTCGTGTGCTTCGGCAGGAAAACCCCAGGTATAAGGTGGGTTTCCGGGTAGGAATATGACTAGTATGACACACCTGTCCATTTAGGAAAATTGGATTAGACTGGAATAAGATACCTCCAACAAAAGGTATGCTTTTCGTGACAGAGCAAGTGTTTTGTCTGCAAATTGAAGGGTAGCCTCGAAACTCTACTTCGTTATACCTGGGGGCATGCAAACCATTTTGCATGAAAGTGAAAAGCGACCATTTATTTTCTTAGTTTGTAGGTTCTTAACCCTTTAAACTCGTAGGATTGGTCATTCCTAGCTTACATAATGAAAGGATCCAGAGCAAAATTTTGAATGGTGCAAGCTCCCTAAACAATGAACCTATTGATGAGACATTCTTATTATATGACTCGCACGAGGAGTTTTACGCAAAGTTCAAGCTCGTTAAAAAATAAACCTAGCAATGAGCATATGTTCCACGAGATTTTAAGCTCATTAAAAAATGAACCCACCTTCGGTAAATAACCATTGCGATCACATTATCATCACCTTTTGAGCCTTGGTCGTGTTCCTACCATCACCTCCACTCTGTTTTAGCCGATCATATGGCTCCATTTGATTGTTTACCCCTTTTGAGGAACAACTGTGACGATTGATTCTATTAGCAATCTTCTTTACATTGCCATGATTGGAAAGTTCCAAACCTTACCTCGAACTAGGTGCTACCCGAAAATATCACTCGTTCCTCAAAAAATGAGTCTTCTTTAAGCTCTTCTCATCTCACTCATAAAATATGAAAAGATTGCCAAGAAATTGGCCTCTCCAGCTCGTTAAAGCGATCAAAAGTGCTATCCCTCCTCTAGATTTTATTTTTGGACATGAGGGATCATTACACAAAAGGATCGAGCGTTTGTCTTGTTCGGCTCATTAAAACTATCGAAAAGTCATCCCTTTCGTATTGTTTTATACTTTTTCAGACTTAAGGGATTACATTACGAAAAAGGAATCCAAGAGTTTTCTTTCCATCCCTTTTTAGACACTCTAAAATTAAAAAAGGACCGAGTTATCTTTGTTGTTAAACTTCACAAAACCAATAGCGACAAACTTGTCCATGCAGACAAGAACGAGTTTCACTGTCGCTAGGCTCATTAAAACATAGCGACGAGTTTTCCGAAAGGAAAAATTATAAAACAAGCATATGTTATCCTCCTCAAGCTTGACAAAAATAAAGAGGTACTGGTCAGCAATGACTTGGGAAAAATTGGGAAGAAGACTTGAAGAAACTTTATTGGTAGGAAGTCGCTCTTGAACATGACACTTTCACTCCATCACCATGATTGAGTTGGGTTGGGTTATTCCGTTCACGAGTCATATTACCATTCATCCACCATACAATCCATTTTTGGGGTTAACACTACCAATCCATTTCAGTGTCGCCGATATGCTCAAGAGAAGTCGCTTAGAGAATTCACCAACCCATCTTGTGTCTCATCCGCTGGAATACCTTCATGCTTCATTCTTTCATGATCGCCACCCTGAACCCCATATCATCATATTGTTTCCACCTCCACAAAATCATTTTCTCCGTTGAAGAGGTGTAGGATTGATATAAAGATCATCTGATTCTGATAAGTATTCATGGAGATATGAATTTATTTTGAAGGCTATCAAATTTATTCTATAATCATAGGATACACAAATTCCAAAATAAAAATGACTTCTCTGAAATATATTATTGTGATTCAAGACTTGTTGATGTGTTTCCTCAATCCATACCTCGGTGAACAATTTTACAATTGAACTCCTTTGAGGTGCACCTCCTGTTTCTAAAACTCCTTATCGTACAAGTATACAGGAATTAACAAAATTCTAAATGTAGCTACGAAACGGATTGATAAAGGATATATCCACCCCACTCTGTGTCCGTGTGTGGACCTCCAGTATTGTTCGTAGAAGAATGAAACTCTAAGATTATGTCTAAGATTATGTATTGGTTGTAACTAACATATTTTCCCTTACAATATACTAAGGACCGATGTCCTTCCAACCAATCAATGTTATTAACACATTTTATGATCCCAAGGGGACTATATTTAAATTAACATAAATGTGTTGTCTCAAAATATCCACAGGACACTCTTCAATTTTTTCAACTACCCTTTGCTTTTCCTCTATGGTTAATTGAACTAACCAGGTTTTCTGAAATTTACTCCTTTGGAGTTGGCATCCCTCTAAAACATTAGGACTAACATAGCTTAAGCTAGCACCTAGATCAAACAAAATAGAGATAGGTTGATTAGTGACCATACCTTCACACTCAATCATGGTGGGTTGGTATGGTACTTGATGTTCATCAAGTGCAACATTAATCTTGGGAATTCTCCTAACCACCTCCTCAATTGTGGAAGCTTCTTGCATTTTCGAAAGATGCTCCATTCTTGCTCTATGCTAACAATTTTTATAATAATGGAATTCTCTGCACGAGGAGCACTATAGAGGTTGTTTTTGTTGCTCGTCATTAGCACGCTTATTAACTACCCCAGTCTTCCTATTTTCAGTAGATGCTTGGACCTTTGATTTATTCATTGCTCAAAAATTACTAAAGGGTCTTTGTTGTACATTCCTTACTCTTGCCATTTCTATATGTCTATTTGAGGGCATATTTATTCCCCTCGAGTTCAAACCTCCTCTCGAGTCCTCACTTTTCTGTTTCATTTGCTAGTAAGGGATGCAGATTTTTCGCAGAGTGTCGTCCATTATCTTCTATAATCAAATTCCAACTTCTCCTTCATGAAGTTAGTTAGACTACTAATAAAATGTTTAATATTGGCCTTTTCTTCTTGTATACTATTAGGTCCCTTTAATACTAATGTATTCCATTATTATTGTCATTGTAGCCACTTATTGTTATTGTTGTGCCCATGTTATCCCCATATTTTTATTATTGTGTCCCATATAAGCCACTATTGTTATTGGGGTGCCCTTACATTAATATTGTTATGTGCGCTCTCATTATATTGTGATTTCTTAGACAACTATATATAGAAAGGAGGTCTTGTCATTTGAAACATCCAATAATTGTTCATTTGTTTAATGTAAAGGAGGTTTCCCTCTCAAAGAGGCTAATTTTGAAGTCATGTATATATCTTTTCTTCTATTTTGTGAGCTCATTGCATAACATTTGGAATGAGACCTTTGGATTCTAGGCTTTCGATGTCTCAAACAAGTCATCGTGGCAGTTTCACTATAAATTTGTTTCTACAAAGTTTCATATCCTGAAATTAAAACCCATTTGAACCAAAATCTTGATGAACCTTAGGTACATATTTAAGATTTTGTCTCCGTATATTTTTGGAGATATAATCCAAGGTAGTTAGGGTTTTTTAATTCTCTCGAATTATATCTCAAATAGGTGACCTCGGGAAATCATCATAACTTTCTCTGTGAGAATCATATTTAAATTTTGTAAAAGGGTATAGAAAGATGACAGACTGTAGTATTTTATGCATTGTTTTCAGGTGTGAAGGTTGAAATAGTGACTTCTAGAACTTCGTACAAGTTCACTCTACTGAACTAATCTATAATCACATGATCACTGAAGATTTGGATTAATGCTTTCTTGGAGAATCCAATGTTGATGAGACTTTTGGGGTTGGAAAGAGGACTAAGAGGGATATCGCGAGATGAAATTTTAGACCTTGTAGATCCGAAATTACACAAATACAATAGATTCAATATCGAGCTCCTACAAAGTGAAAAAAGGTGTGTAGCCTTTATAATTTTTTCTTAAGTTTGGTTTGAAAAATTAGTTTTAAGGAATTCAAAGGGCATAGTGAAGTGCAATTATCATTAATTGATGCCTCTAAGAAAGAAAATGGAAACACCTAGTAAGCAAACTGAAAGCTCTAGCATGACGCATGAAGAAGAGGAAGAAATGCAACATGATATATCAAAATTATGAGACCAAGTATGACAAATTTCACTCTCACAAAAAGTAACAGAGGTTAAGATTGATGGTTTAAAGAAAGGCATGGAAGCTAAGATGAATGGAATTGAAGCTAAGATGCATGGTGGGATGAATGGTTTAAAGAAAGGTGTGGAAGTTAAGATGAACCACGTGGAATCTAATATGGATGGCATAGAAGATAAGATGGATGGTTTAGAAGTAAACATTGAAGATTGTAACAGCCTCCGGGGTAAATGTACACAAAAAAACATAATAGTAATAGAAATGCAATAAAAATATCAGCCATCAAAATCCATATACACATGAGTACATTTGCACATGAAAATCAAGGGAATGAATGTTTTTCATTAATAATGCAACCAACCAGAGATGGGGCTACCATGCTCCACCCGACCATAGATCAGTTGAACCAAGTCTCTATTCAGCGAGTCACCCCCGTGCCATATTCCAAGCACAAATGTCAGATCTCATAGAACACATCAATCAAAACTCATACAGGGCTTCTAGAGGCCACCCACCTCAACCCATCAAACAATGATTCCACCTCACGGTTGGACATCACCAAAAGCCATCATTAGATTGGTCTCCATCGAAGCCTTCCTTGGCTTCCAGAGTGTTTGGTCAACCAAGGATTCCAAAACAAGTAACTCAACCCACAACTTATACACAGCTTCCAAACCGTTTTTCCAACCAAGGCTTCGACGACTAGTAACTCGACCCATGTTAAGTTATGGTATGTTCTATGCTTATAAAAGTTTACTTCTTTTTCTTATTATATTCCATAGATTATCAATCACATGTACATAAATTAAAGTGTAGATAGAACATTAAACGATCGACAGAAAACAAGCCAAGACAAGAGACACAAGATGTGGCAGCTAGCTAGGGACAAACCCCACAATATGTGGGGAAACCCTTTGATCAAATCTTGTTTTATCTTAAATAATTTATCAGAGAGAAATAGTACAATAAATCTAATTTATATCAATAGTAGGAAACCCTAGACAAGCACCATCAACATTAGCGGCTTCATCATCAAACTAGGGCAGATGATATCTCACAAACCGACTGTCGGATCGGCATGATTCCACCACCAAAAGTTGCGGCTTCTAGAGGAGGTTCAGATGAACCTACATCATAGTTCATATGAAAAGATATTCTAGTCCACGCAGGTCAATCTTTACTTCTGCATTTGCAGCTTTAGTTTCGGCACCTTCCGGCTTCAAACTAGGGCAGACGATATCTTGCAATCCGTCACTCGGATTGACTTGATTCCACCACCAAAAGTTGCGGATTTTAGAGGAGGCTTAGATGAGCCTACAACATAGTTAAGATGAGCAGATCTTCTAGTCCACGCAGGTCAATCTTTACTTCTACAGTTGCAGCTTCAGTTTCGACAGCTTCAAGTTTCACATGTGTGAGAGAGAGACCCTTTTCTGCGCAGTAGAGAAGACACGCTTTTCTACGCAGTAGGGAGAGAGAGATGTGATGAGATGAGTGAGTCCAAATGAGGAAAATTCATCTTGTATTTATACACAGCGTTGGTGTTTGAAAAGATGTGACTATTGGGATTTTGAGCCTACACGAGTTGTGGGTCGGCTTGATAATAATTCCATAATCAAAATAAATTCATATCTCCATGAATACTTATAGGAATCAGATGATCTTTATATCAATCCTACACCTCTTCATGAGAGGAATCTAATAAAAATATTATCAGCCATGAATAAGATGACCCACATGAAGTTTTGCCCTAGTTTCCAATTTTAACACTCCCTCTCAACTAGGGAGACCTTCGTCTACAGTCTGTCTATTGGTCGTTACTATTCATCCACCAAATGCACTATCCTATACAGCCTCACACTTGCCCTGCTCTACTCTATTCTACCTATTCTACTTTGTCTTGTTCTGAATTATACTGATCTGTATGGCTCTGCTCTATTATGCGCTACTCTACTTTGTTCTGTTCTACTTTGCTTTTGTCCAAATTATGAAGAAAAAGAAATGATCAAGGATGTATCATACTAACTCAAATTCAGCCTTAAAGTATGTACCACTGGTCCCAGACCAGTCTCAACCAATCTGAATTCAGTGTCATAGTGAGTACAACGCAACTGGTCCCAAACCAGTATCATCCTCCACTGACTCAAAGTCAGTCTCAGAGTGCGTACCACTAGTCCCAGATCAATCTCAACCGACCCGAAGTCAGCTTCATAGTAAGTACCACTCCTACCACTGGTCCCAGACCAGTATTGCAGTCTCAGAGTGTCTACCACTGGTCTCAGACCAGTCTCAACCGACCCAAAGTCAGCGTCATAGTATGTACCACTCTCACTGGTCCCAGACCAGTACTGCACTGACACGAAGTCAGTCTCAGAGTATCTACCACTGGTCCCAAACCAGTCTCAACCAACCCGAAGTAAGTGTCATAGTATGGTACAACTCCTACAGCTCGTCCTACACCAGTATCATTGATCCCAAATCAATGAAGGTCATCCTAGCATAGGCAGTACGGTAGATACAACAATGCATCCATCAGTACTACTATGGTCCCTAACTTCATTTCCCTACTGATTGATCAGATGAGAGGTGCTTACCATGAGTCCCAAACTCCATGGGTAGGATGCCTCGACAAGAGAACTAATCAATCCTATCCTCATAGGAGAACACATCAATCCTGCTACAATTGCCATGGAGAACACATCAATCTAGGTTTCCATGGAGAACACATCAATCCAGGCCTCACAGGAGAACACATCAATCCTGCTACAATCACCATGGAGGACACATCAATCCAAGCCTCATAGGAGAAATAATCATCTTGCTACAGAGGAGAGTGAATCATCCTATTCCACAAGAGAGTGAATCATCTTGTCCCACAAGAGAGCGAATCATCTTGTTTCACAAGAGAGCGAATCATCTTGTTCCAGTGCACACCACCAGGGGAGGGTGACTCACCTTGTGGTCGCATGTTGCTCCAGTAAGAACCGCAAGCCCTTAGAGCTCTTAGAGCTCAATGTATGCAACATACAGGACCCTTGTACAAGGGTTTCTTGATGACTCCAAGTCATTTGGGAAAATCACAGATTAGATCTTTCCTCAGGGATTTGACAAGGTGTATCAATGTGTACATCATCTTAATGTGATGGAGCCTCCTTGCTCATCGACTTACCATATCCTAGATGATGTTTATATACTAAAGCAATCGACGAATACGAGATTCCTCAATAATCGAATCCCACCTCTGGTTGTTACAGAGAATCATAGTGGTTACTCGTAGATATGTATCCGGTCTTGGTGGTGCTTATGGAAACCGAATCTACTTCCTTCTCATCCATTATATCAAAGTAGAATCCAAAGACAAACAACACTAAAAAGTGCTCCAGTGATCCTCCACACTACCTACCTAATCAGCATTGAAATAATCATGTAGTTTCATATTTCCAGCTGTGTATCTCAATCCATTAGTAATTGTGCCATGAAGATATCTTAGAAGATTCCTCGCATCAATTCAGTGAGGATTAACCAACTATGAGCTCACAATGCTAACTACAAAACATTTGTTCAGACGGAGGTTCACTAAGAACATTAATGTGAATGAGTTTATGAAACTCAAAGGCATTTCCCAAATCTGGTTCGACATCACTACCATATAACTCCTAAAAGTTAAGATCCTCGAGGTAGTCATAGGCTTTCAATCCATCATACCAAATCTTTCCAATATCATTACCACATATTTTCTTTGAGATAGGAAAATTTCCCTTGGCTTCTACCTTACTTCAAGTCCTTGGTCCTTCATTTCAAATTCAGAAGCCAACTCCCTCTTACATTTGTGAATGAGAGGGTCTGCACCTATTAGAAAGAAGTCATCCACATACAACACCCGTATGAGAGGCTTGTCATCTTCAACCATAAAGTAAAGGTTATGATCAGCTTTAGTCCTAGTGAGTCCCAGCTTCATCAAGTAGCTATTGATCCTCTCATACCATGCTCGAGGTGCTTGCTTCAGCCCATAGAGAACCTTCTTCAACTTGCATAAATGATATTTTCAATCATAAATCACAAATCCTTCAGGTTGCTCCACATAGACCTCTTCTTTGATCAAACCATGCAAGAACGCGGTCTTGACTTCCATATGCCATATACTTTGTCAGCAAAAACCTGTCCAAGGGAGAAATGAACTATATTGTAACTGAGAAAGAGTTCCTAGCCGTGGTCCATTCCCTGAACAAGTTCCAACACTACATCACTGGCTATCAAACATTTATGCATACTGATCATGTTGCAATTAGATATTTAATGAATAAGCCTGATGTAAATGCACGTATCATTAGATGGTTACTTTTGTTTCAACAGTTTGATTTGACTATCGTTGACAAACTGGGTAAAGAAAATGTTGTTGCTGACTTCTTGTCTAGATTGGATTTGCCTGTAGGTGAAGAAGGAACAGTGGATGACCAGATGCCAGATGAACATCTGTTTGCTATCTCAGTGCTCTCTCCATGGTTTGTTGATATAGCAAACTACTTGGTCTCAACACAGTTCCCTTCGCATCTATCCTCAAAGGAGAAGAGCATAATCGTGAGGAAGAGTGCCCCATTCACTTGGATTGGGGGAAACCTATTCAAACTTGGCCCCGATCAGATCTTGAGGTGTTGTGCTAGGGAGGAGGAATTCTTTGACATTCTCCTAACCTGTCATGATGGACCCTTTGGAGGCCACTTTGCAGCAAAGAGGACTGCCTTCAAAATTCTACAGGCAGGCTAATATTGGCCCACTCTTCATCAAGATGTCAAAGGATACATCAGCCAGTGTGACCGATGCCAGAGGATGGGGAAATCAACTCCAAGGGATGAAATGCCTCTCCAACCTCAAGTGACCCTCGAGCCATTTGAGAAGTGGGGCATGGATTTTGTGGGTCCTATTAACCATCCTTCAAGGGAAAGGTCTTACATCATTGTGTGCACTGACTACCTGACAAAGTGGGCAGAAACGAAGGCAATCAAAGCGGCAACAGAAGAAAAGGTGGTTGACTTTTTAAGAGAGAACATCTTCAACAAATTTGGCTACCCAAGAGAGTTATTCACCAATCAAGGAAGCCAATTCACCTCCAACTTAATTGAAGACTTGCTCGCTCATCACAAGATCAAGCATAGGACTTCCACCCCATATCATCCTCAAGCAAACAGGCAAGTGGAAGTCACTAATAGAGCATTAGAAGGGATTTTGACTAAGGTGGTGAGCAGCAGCAGAAAGGATTGGGTAGATCACCTGGTTAAGCCCACTTGGGCCTACAACACCACTTGGAAGACCACAACCAGATTCAGACCTTATGAGGTTGTCTACGGGAAGAGAACTCTGTTGTCAATAGAGTTCGAGTACACCACCTTGAGGATGGCAGCTCAGCTGGACCTAGATCTCAGCCATGCTCAACGTGAAACGTTATTGTAGATGAATGGGTTAGATGAACACCGAATGTAGGCCCTCCTCCACTCAGAAGTGGTTCAACTTCAAAGGAATATATAGCATGACCGAGACCTTCATGAAAAACAATTCCAGCCGGGAGATTTGGCGTTGTTGTATGACTCCAGACACATGGATTTCAAAGGAAGCTGAGGACAAGATGGCTAGGACCATATACAGTGGAGAAGTGCAATGAAAATGGTTCAGTCCTTATCAGGACCATTGTGAAGAAGACATCCCCATGCTCGTCAATGGGCATCGACTGAAGATCTACAGGAAACCCCTTTCCAGGCAAGAGTTCATTGAAACTGTGGAAAAATCAGTGTTGGTAATAGAGAAGGGTTCTGCCTCTGTTCCGGCCACACCTTAATCATCATCAAAAAACAAAAAAAAAGGAATAAAAATATCCCTGAACAGAAACCTCTCTGAGGTGCTGAGGGCAGGCAGTAAGGGTGAAAA
>APFE031621207.1:0-44649 GCA_000404065.3 Pinus taeda
TGGCTTTTTTGCTTTGATTTTCTATCTAGCACTACCCTTATTTCTTCCAAGGCCCCAGATTAAGCAGTTGGGAACCTTAGTTTTCTCTGCCTAACTACTGATCTGCCAAGATTAAACAGTTTGGACAGATTTCTTTATCTATTCTACAACAAAAATTGAAAACATGGCATGATCCAGATTAGACTGTTGGGTCATCCATCAAAACTTTAATAGGCATGAAGGCATGTACACACCTTGTCTTTCCTTGTAAATATGGAATCTTTGTAGCAGCAAAGTAGAGCATATTTGGCACTTGAATTTGCCAATCATGAAATATGAAACCTATTGGTATAGGTATCCAACAGACTCCATCTAGGTACATTTAGAAGAATCATCCTGAATCTCAAATTTTGGGGCAAAAAGAGGCAAGAATACAAACAAGAAGAACAATTGCAGAAGCTTCAAGCTATTTGGAATTACTTTCCTCCAGTGAACCACAAAATGTAAGAGAGGAATGCAAAGATGAATGTTGGGTCAAGGCAATGGATGAAGAACTTGAGCAGATCGAAAAGAATAACACTTGGGAGTTGGTTCCTAGACCAAAAGATAAGACTGTCATAGGGACAAAATGGATCTTCAAAACCAAGTTGAATGAAAATGGGGAAGTGATTAGAAACAAGGCCAGACTTGTTTGTAAAGGGTATGCTCAACAAGAAGGAATAGACTTTGAGGAAACTTTTTCTTCCGTTGCTAGACTTGAGGCCATCAGAAGGTTCCTTGCTCTCTCTAGCTTTCAGAAGTTCAAAGTATTTCAAATGGACGTGAAATCAACCCTTCTGAATGGAGACTTAGAAGAAGAAGTGTACATTAAGCAGCGATATGGATTCATCCTTGGTAATGATCCAAATCTTGTATGCAGACTAAAGAAGGCTCTCTATGGTCTCAAACAGGCTCCAAGGGCTTGGTACTATTGTCTGGACAAATACCTTCATCAACAAGGTTTTTCAAAAGGATCAGCAGATAGCAATCTTTATATAAAAATTGAAAATAACAAATTGCTAATACTTGTTGTGTATGTAGATGATATCATCTTTGGAAACAATGAAGAAGCTATGAGTCAAAACTTTGCCTTGGTGATGCAGAAGGAATTCGAAATGTCTTTTCTTGGAGAACTGACATATTTTCTTGGTTTACAAATCCAACAAGATAAAGGCGGTATCTTTTTATCTCAAACCAAGTACCTCAAGCAGATCTTGAAGAAGTATGGCATGGAAGATTCGAAACTAGTATGTACTCCCATGGTCACAAGATGCAGGCTCAGTGCAAATGATGAATCAACAGCAGTGCATCACCCAACCTATAGATCCATGATTGGAAGTCTACTCTATTTAACAGGTACCTGACCAGACATCATGCATGCAGTAGGAATGGTTGGAAGATTTCAGGAAAATCCTAAGGAAACTCATCTTCAGGCAGTAAACAGAATTTTCAAGTATCTTCAAGGAACTCAAAACTATGGCCTATGGTTTCCTAGAGATGCGGATCTCACTCTTCATGCTTATACAGATGCAGATTGGGCTGGAAGCGTGGATGACAAAAAAAACACTAGTGGTAGTGCATTGTTTATGGGTTCTAGATTAGTATCTTGGTTCAGCAAGAAATAGAGTTGGATTGCTTTGTCTACAGATGAAGCAAAATATGTGGTTGTTGCATCTTGTTGCATACAACTCCTTTGGATGATGCAAAATTTGCAGGATTTTCAAATCACTTGTACTCCACCTATCTCCATCTTATGTGATAATACAAGTGCAATCATCATTTCAAAGAACCCAGTCATGCATTCAAAGACCAAGCACATACCAATCAAGTATCATTTTCTCCAGGAACAAGTACTGGAACAAAAGGTCAAATTGGAGTATGTTCCCTCCAAGGAACAAGTTGTTGATATACTCACCAAACCATTTCCCAGGGAGACATTTGAATACCTCAGACAGAAGCTGGGGGTTGTTGATGCATCATCCTGTTGTTGAATCTTGTCTGTTGTACACAGGTGGATACACGTACATTTTCTGGTCTATGTGGGTCGAACGGATCTATCAGAGATCATCTGGCACAGGTTCAAGGGGAGCGTATATTCTTCTAATGATGCATTGTTGGCATTATCTTAGAAGTCCTTGGTTTGATTTCTCAAGAGTTTTTTGGTGGAGTAGATCAATGTGTGCTGGTATGAAGGATGATTCTGCTGATGATAGTTGTTCTTGTCTCTATGTCATGTACTTCTTTTCATATCAAGGTCATGTAACAACCTATTTTGGTTTCTCCACTATGCCTGGGATGAATGATTTTTGTTTATCTTGTATATTCCCACTTGGATGGGAGATAGATGTATGTATGAGTCTTGATGATAGGAAGGTTACTTATGATGTATGGAGTCATGTTCTTTCTTGTAGAATTGTAGATAGCATTTCAACACAGAGCATATATAAAAGGGGAGCTTGTTCAGAGTTTTCAGCAGGTACTCAGGGGGAGTATGGTAGTCTGCCCCTTTGCCCTTGATGTCAAAGGGGGAGAGTGATTTGTTGTTGTTGCCATCAAGTCCAAAGGGGGATATTGTTGGCATTATGATACATATGTTGTACTTGATGGCAACCCACTCATCTCAGATGATAAATTATAGTGAAGCAAAGTTCACTCACTTTCATGCAAAAAAAAGTTCCTTTCATGCAGAGAAAAGTTCACGCACTTTCATGCAGAGAAAAGTTCCTTTCATACAGAGAAAATTTCACGCACTTTCATGTAGAGAAAAGTTCCTTTCATGCATAAAAAAAGTTCACGCACTTTGAAGCAGAGAAAAGTTCACGCATTTTCATGCAAGAGAAAAGCACACGCACATGGGAAATCTTATGGTTGGTTCATGGTATTAGTCTGATAGTTTTTGATCCTATGGTTTTGGCCCGTGGTATTGTTTCTCAATGGTTTTGGTCCATGGTTTTAAGTGAGGCCTAGCCTATAAAAAGGAAAGGAGATCATTTGGCTAATCACAAGTGTTGAAAATATTAAGAAGAGAAAGATCTGAATTTCTAATAATCGGTTGGTGAGATATAGTTGAATCTGAATCAAGGAGAAACAGGGGCATTATAAGTCAGATCTACTGAAGAGTTGAGACCCCTTTGACGCATGAATGCTTCTATGATTTTGACAGTCTGGGGTATGTTTGAGAACTGATAAACTGTCTAAATCCGGAGGTGCACAGGAGCGGCAACGGCGCAATGCGGAGGTGCGCATAACCAGAGAAGAAGCAGGTACGGAGGTACGCAGTTGAATCGGCGGAGCAGGTGCAAAGGTGCGCTGAACAATAGACAGTACAGGTGCGGAGTTGCACAGAGTCGTCACGGTAGAAGTGCGGATATCCGCAGGTTTCCTTCGGTGAAGTTGCAGACCTTTCTTGAAATATATTTTAGCTGTCTTTTATCTGTTTCTGCAGAGATCTGGGTTTAAATTGGTGTCTGGTTACTGGTGTTATTTTCTAGTTACTGCATTCTAAGAAGTTATTTATTTAAAGGAGATTGGGTGACGCACATGTACATGATGTTTTGGATCCAATTTGAAAATTGATGAAACGTGGTCCCTCGAAGGAAAGAGAAGGTAGTAGTCTTCTGTAGGTCAGCACCTATGTACTGGTATTTCAACTAGTACAAGAGCTAAGGGGGTTGTAGCTCCCTTCTAGAAGAATCTGGAAAACAAGAGAGGATTGTAGCTCTCTGCATGTTGCAGCCTACGTACTGGTAAAAGACTGCACAAGTACAAAATCATTGTAAGAAGAAATTTCTAATTGAAAGAAGATAGAGACATATTGCAACAGGTGGTTTTCACCCACATTGGGTTTCCACCTTACATCTTGTGTTCCTTGGTGTGACTGTCTATTTTGTGTTCCTGCTCATTATTCTATGGTTCTCACATACAAATTAATGATAAACATCTGAAGAATAAATTCAATTATAAGTTTGGAAGGTATATGCAAGTTTCAATTGTCAGATCTGAAAATATTTGTATAAATTGATAAGAGTTTGATAATACTGATTCACCCCCCCTCTCAGTATTATTTCCAACATATATCACAACCATATCCATTTGCATAGGGAAATCGGTATTAACATGATACATATAACATCAAGATCTTAGCTACAATGGACATAATCATTATGTGTAGTACTACGATGCATATGAGAATGAGTTACTGTCATTCCTGATTATCTAATGCATGTGCATATGAATGCACTCATTAAATAACATCTATCATGCATATAACTACAATAACAATAGAATGATAGGCATGTACATAACCATTTTTCTTATAACAATCACTAACCAACATATCTTCATGCCCAGTAAACAAAGTTATATGAAAATATTCTCTTACACTGAGGTCCAGTGTCGCAACCTTGCTTTGATGATTTGCATCTCCTTCTCTATCTCAAACAACACATAAAAATTGTATCATACCAACAACATCCTGATGACATAACTACATACAATTACCTCATGATTCATATCTAACCTACTATGCATGCATAACCATAACCATGACAATGCATGCATAAAAACATAGACACTTACATATATAACAAATTCCTATATAACCAACATATATTCATGAAAAAAACATCCCAACAACAACAAAAACAACAAATTATTCATGGAAACACAACTGTAACAATGAGCACCACCATGCATACATAACAATAAGACATACAACCTTCATGCATGCATGACAAACATATTCCACTCATCTAGTTCAAGGGATGAACCATGCTATTTTACCACTCTGTGGTATCAGTTATCACCCAAAGAGAGTGAAAACTAGACACCGCCCAAAGAGAAGGAAACCTGCTCTGATACCACTATATAACACCCTCCTCCCACATTTACCCAAGTTACCGACCTACTAGGGTAAACATGTGATGAAATTTTTTTATGATATGATTCAACCTCCTAGACCATCTTAAGGAAGTGAAATCGACAAACCAAAAACCTTAATGACTTCCCTATCAGGTGCTACAGGACCGCCAAGGGCTAAACCACCCTTCCATTTTCTTAAAAATTGAGTTAAACCTATTTATTTAGTGCCCTGATCTCCCAGGCATTGGCACAACACTTCCATAATTTCGATTGAAACCCTCCAATTGCATGAATGATTCCTACAAGGGAGTGAGTACATTCTTTTTCACCCCATTTTGTGCCTGTGACCATAGGATTTAAGCCATTTTTCAGGCTAGGATCTAGACCTCTTCCCAGAACTTAATGAAACTTTCCAGAACCATGAATCACATAAGGAAAAATCCTTCCATACAAATCCTAAACAAGACATTGACCTAACAAGGCCTAGCCATGACATTCATTTCATCAAACATACCATGAACATGAAATCTATAGGTCATAAATAAACATATGAACGTACTAGGGGTCTCATACTTGTATGAGAATTTTCAAGAAGGTATAATGTCCTCTCATATTAGCTTGATTTACATATATTAGGTCATGCATTCGGTAATTAATCACATATCCATCAAACATGTCAAGAGCCATAAGCAATATACAACATATAACCAACATATAAACCATGGAAACTCAACCATAATGTCACCATCACAATCAACACATGTGCTCATATATCACAATATAAAATACCTCTTATTAATATATGAAAATGCCAACCAATTTAGGGACTTCCACGTACCACCTGACCATAGACTAGGCTGAACCAAATATTTCTTTCGGCCCGTCACCCCCATGTCATATTCCAAGTATCAATGTGGGATCTCATGGAATACACCAAGCAAAACCAAACCAAGACTTCTAGAGGCCAAACCACCTCAACCCTCAACCAGTGATTCCACCCCACGGTTGGAAATCACTAATCATCACCAGATCGGTTTCCATCCAAGTTGTCTAGGGCTCCAGAGTGTTTGTTCCAACCCAGCTTCCAGAACTAGTAATTCAACCCACAACTATCGTCAGGCTCCAAAGTGTTTGTCCAACCAAGGCTTCCAGGACTAGTAACTCAACCCACAGTTGTCATCAGGCTCCAAAGTGTTTGTCCAACCAAGGCTTCTAGGACTAGTAACTCAACCCAATAAGGACTACAAAGAATTTTTCCAACCAAGTCGTCCAGGAATAGTAACTCTACCCAAGATGTTACAGGGCTTCCAGAGCATTTATCTAAATAAGGATCCAAGAACTAGTAACTAAACCCACAACCATGAGGAACATGAGCACCAACTAGAAAAAAAAGATAAACCCACAAAACCATGGCTATCCAAGAAATGGGAAGGCTAGGCAAAACCACTCTTAATCCAACCAATCCTCCATGTCAATGACAAATCATAACCAAGAAAGAACATTCATGTCCCATGCATGACAAAACTAGTAAGGAAACCATACATGCAACTCGATACTTGCAAAGAAACCAAACTTTAGTTCATGATCTCACTATCCCCTTTCACTTTCCTACTTTTCCTTTTCCTTCTTTATACAAATCCAAAGTATACTACACTCCTCCAAGGGTGCTCCAAGAAAAATTTAAGTTTCCAAGAGTATGAGAGAGAGAGAGAATAGAATGGGATCTCCAAAATTGTATTGACAAAATCTAACACTGGAAAAAGGCATGAATTGATCCCCATAATCCTTTTTATCATTAAGGCCTCTATTTTCTTCAAATTTCCATTATTTTTCCTTCATTTTTCTCCTCACATGCAACTTGTGATCTTTCACCTTCCTTTTCTCCTAATTTCCACTATTTTCATAAATAATGCCTCTTGCTTTCTATTGTAGCTACTACAACATCCCCCAAAATTTTGGCTTGCACTCAAATTTCAGAGCCTTCCTTGGACTTTTCCTTGATTGTTGCAAACACCCAAGCTCATTCCATGAAATTTCTTGAAGTTCATTGGTCCCTTTTGCTTGTTGGATTAATTGACATCTTTTGGCATGTTATAATGTTTATGAATTTTTTTCTGCTGGTTTCAAAGGTTAATTTTTATGTATATGAGGTGTCCTAACCATGTAAACATCCATCACATCAATACACAAAGTCTTGAGTGACGTCACACAAGTGTCGTCACAGTCATCCCAAAGTCTATCTTAAGTGTCACACTTGTCACATCTTGTCATGAGGTAGTCACATAGAGGGGAATGATTTATTTGTTTGTTCCAATGATCTATGTTGTCATGTTGTTAAAGTATGGTAAGTCTGTGATCACAGTTAAAGTTCATCACAAATCCATCTCCATTCCCACACTTAGCCATTTTTAGAAAACCTTCCCGGACAGGTAACTTAGCTTCACTAGGCCATGACTGAGTTGCACATTGTGCAGTCTCAACCCTCTTGGATGTCACCCTACTGCCTAGAACTACATTATGTGTAATCACTATCCTCCAGGTTTGTTTTTCTACATGATTCTAGAGTTTAGTGGTGTCCATTGACCTATAGAATTGTGCAGTCATATCTCCCAATTTGCCTTGAACTATGCACTTCACACCTTCAACCCTCAATATTTTCCCTTTCCAGCTGGAACTACACAATTCATAGCGAGCCCATCCTTCCTTGGCCTCCAAAAATGTGCATATGCTTCATCCAGTGCCCTTCCCTTAGCTAGATCTCACCAGCTTCAGAAATTGTGGAGATATGCCCTTCAGGCCTCTAAGTTGCCCAATCACCCTTGCCTCCTAAAACTGCATAGTTTGTCCTCCGAAGGACCTGTCCCATAGCCTCCACTTCCTATTTGAAATTTGTAATATTTTCCCTCTGTGGCCACTGTGCAATTTTTTCCCGCATTGGGCATTGTAAATTTTTTTTCCCTCAGTGGCCACTGCGCAAATTTTTCCCTTAGTGGCCACTAGAAAATTTTTCCCTCAGTGGCCACTATGCAATTTTTTCCCTCAGTAGTCACTATGCAATTTTTTCCCTCAGTGGCTACTGCGTAATTTTTTCCCTCAGTGGGAACTGCACAAAATTTTTCCTTAGTGGCCGATGCGCAAATTTTTCCCTCAGTGGGCACTGCACAAAATTTTCCCTTAGTGGCCACTACACAAATTTTTCCCTCAGTGGGCACTGCACAAATTTTTCCCTCAGTGAGGATTGTGCATATATTTCCCTTAGTTTGGCCTGAGTTGCACATTGCGTAGTCTCAATGATAAAGGTAACCCCCTATCTGCTGGAACTACGAAATGCGAAATCACTGAGCCCTTTCTCCCAGCCTCTGACTTGTCCCAGGCTGGGTTCATGGATAATAATGCATCATCTTAGACTAGGGGGTTTTCAGATTGATGTTGTCATGATCCAAGTGAATATTGGTGGCCACCTGCCTATTCCACTTGGACCCCCACCATTGTTTCTTTCAGTTTTTCAGTTTCCTTAATTGTAGCACAATTTACTATTTTTGGCAGTTTTTCGGGTCCCGAACTTTTGGAGCCATTTTGAAGCCCTAAACAATGTTTTTTGGGAAAGCCACCGACGGAAAAAGTTAATTTCAACTCAATATTCAAGTCAATAGTTGTATTCCTCAAATAGATATTTCTAATGAGGTATCCCGTGCATCAAACAAAGATCATATGCCAAAGTTACAACCCCGAGAAGTTGATGTACCAACTTACCCCAATAGGGCCCATATTCTGGTGTTTCATCTCCTAGGGTTAGGTTTTTGGATGTTTAGGGTTTTCAATTGTTTCTAAATAATAAATAGGCCTTCAAGCCTCATTGTAACACAATTTGAAGGCATGTATCCACCACATCTCTTCTTAAAGGTAAGCTACCATCGCCCGAGCTAGTCTTATTGCCATTCTATTTGTAAGCATATTTCAGTATCTAATATTAATGACATGAAGTGTTATTTCTACTACATATCAATTTATGATTATATATGTAATTTGTTGTGTTCCTGTTTAAATTTGGATCAGTGGTATCTAAGCAGTATGCTCTTTCTCTGTTTTTCTTTGCATGTCCCCAACGAGGTCAGGATATATGGAGTTAGGGCTTGAACTGGTCGAACCTTTGCAAGACCAGCCTTGCAAATCCCGATGGCCTCCCATGGGGGATGAAAAGCAAGATGAGGGAATAGGAGATCCTATCAAAATATTGCTAGAGGAGGCCCAAGAGAAACAAACAAACGCAATGATGTATAACTTTTCCCGAATCCTTCAACGATTTCCCACCAGTGGCACATCCACATCCAACAACCACTCTGGAGGCACCACTCCTTTTAAGGTACAAGTAAAATTTGACATTCCCATATTTGAGGGCCAAATAGATGCAGGCGTTGTAGATAACTTGTTAAATATGGTAGAAGGATATTTTTTTGTTCATGATTTTTCTAGCAGGGAAAAGATTACTTTGTCTCTTCTCAAAGTTGCCCCCCACGTCAAGGACTAGTGGGAAACCTACTATGAGGAGAAGGATGAAAGTACGCACTCACTATTTTCAGCCGCACCCACTTGGAATTTGTTCTGGGATGCCATCAAGGAGAATTACTACCCTATTGGGAGCTATGAGCATAAATACATAAAGTGGACCATGTTGTGGTAGGGAAGGGACCAAGACATGTCGTAGTTTTCCAATGTTTTTCATACACTTGGCACAAAGTTGGGTATAAAGGATTCTAAGAAACATTTGGTACTCAAGTACAACAGTTGCCTATATAGGTATATACAGGATGAGATGGAGTTCCTGGACATCTCCTCGCTCAGCATGGCGTATCGATAAGTTGTCAAGATTGAGAAGAAGCTTAAACAAAAAAAGAGAGACTTTGGATCTACGAATCTGAAGCAAGGGAAAGGTTCTCCCAAACAGTAGAAAAAAGGAAAAAGCCAATTTGGGGTGGTGTTTTGGAGAATTTGGTATCTACAGATAAATACTAATTCCATAGATAAGTAGCCATATCTAGAACAACAGTTTAAAGAACTTTAGCCTTTTCCTTTAAGTAATAGATAAGACAAAGAAGATGAGAAGACCTACTTGTAGTTACGATTTCCTCTTGTCTTCTTTGTATCAATTTTCTCACTCCTTCCCATACTTAACATGCTTGATAGGTACCTATAAACACAAATAGAAGACAAAGAACCAATCAAAGCAAAGCATCTATTGAACACAAGTGAATGGAATCAAATACATTTCACACATATAAGCATCATAAGACAATACAAACATATGGGAGAAAGGTTCAAATACTTTATTGAATAGAAGAAGGAATTACAACCATTTGTGTCTGATTCAAAGTCATTCCTCTAGCTTGGATCCCATCCACATCACATCAAAAGCATGACAAACTTGTAGCATTACAATACTTGCTTCAAAGACAAATATCATAGCAACATTATCTCCTTACAATTCAACATAATCCAACCCCTGATCACTTAGATGAGTGGTCAATTTATAGGGAGCTGTAGGAGGTTTTGTCATAAATGGTGGCATTGAATGGCCTTCCATACTTAGAATTAGTTCCATGAATGAAGGGATGAGAGGATAAGATGCATCTTAACTCATTCCTCATTCATTTTCGAGCTCATAGGAGTTGATAAGTGAGGGAACCTTCTAGATGACTCCAAAAGATAAGAATATTCCCCAAACCCTATGTGAATTTCACTCAAACTCGCCCAACGCAGGTGAAAGGAAGCCTAAGTGCTCTACAGAGCACCCTGACATGGACTTAACTACTCTGTAGTGCACCCTTACCTGGGCCTACCTACACTGGTCCCTTTAGAGGTCATTTCTGGATGTCTTCAAGTCATGGAACTGTTTGGGAAGGAGGCATTCAAAGGGCTGACTTGTTTAGGGCATGTAGCAACTGAAATTAGGGTTTGATGAGCCCTAATACACTAATTTGGATGATGGGATTGATGTGCCCAAATGGTTCTATAACTGCTGCCCCTTAAAGCATTAAGGCGGAAAAATGCCAATGTTGAATGAAATGCTTTACGATGTGATGAGGAGGTATCGATGTGGAAGGTGACCTACATCAGTTACAATACATATATCATGTTTTTTCATTTTTACATGAATTGCTGAGGGAAGGCATGTCCATGCTCAGCTTATAAACTTTCATTACATCTACATAAATAGTCGTATACAGATATTGACCCATGATTGGAATGACCATCAATGTAAAGCCATTGTACATATGATTTAGTACTCCTGAAATCACAACCCGGATGGATGAAACTAGATCCAGGGTCTTCTATCTCATTCAATCATTCGCTTAAGTACAAGTCTAACCATCTGAATATGTGATTTGAAGTCGAACATGGGAAGACACCATTTGATTACCAGCCCATGATGTAAGTTGTTAACATATGCGAGAGAAATCACCGATAATGATAATGATCCTCAAGGTACTGTAGTACATTCTACATGGTGTGAATAGATGATTTGATGCCAAACACCAAACAAATTGTTTCAGTCGAAGGCCATTGATGTCAACCTATTTCCGGAAGCAAGAAACCTGCCATTCATGTATGCAAGCCTCAAGGTACTGGAAGGGTGTTTCTAAGTCATCTTCTTGGATAATGTGTTGATGTCGACAAGAAGCAACTTGTCACAGGAGGGCCTTAATGTATCTCACATCAATGACACGAAACGAGTGTAATGATTTTGGAGATGGAGTTTGACTGACGAAACAAGGTTCAGGGAATGGTGGTCATGAAAATGAAGGTTTATGGTATTGCAAAGGATGAATTTTGATTGAATGACTTCTCTTGAACATGTCAGCGACACTAAAATGAATTGGTAGCATTGACACAAAAGAAAGTGATGGATGGTATGATAGACCAATGGTGTGATAACCATCAAGCTAATAATCCAACCCAAATAGTCACGGTGATGGAGTGAAAGTGTCATGTTCAAGAGCAACCTGGTACCATAAAGTGGTTTTCCCCTTTTTCCCCTTTTCCCCAGTCATCGATGACCAGTACCTCTTTATTTTTATCAAGCCTGAGGAGGATAACATATGATTGTTGTATAATTCCACCCTTCAGGTGAATCCATTGCTATTTGATGTTTTAACGAGTCTAGCGAAGGTGAAACTCAGTCTTGTCTAGATGGATAAGTTTGTCACTATTTGATGTTTTAACGAGTTTAGCGAAGGTGAAACTCAATCTTGTCTAGATGGACAAGTTTGTCCTTATTTGATGTTTAAACAAGTTTAATGACAAAGATAAATCAGTGCTTTTCATGTTTAGAGAGTTTGAAAAGGGACAAAAAGGAAACTCCGCAAGTTCTTTTTCGTAAATAAATCTCTCAAGCCTAAAAAAGCATAAAATAATACAAGAGAGATATCATTTCCAATCCATTAACGAGTTGGAAAGGACAAGTGCTCGACAATCTTTTCATGTTTAGAGATTCTGAAAAGAGGTTAAAGAGGACTCCAAGGGGGTTCCTTTTTTGTTTTTAACAAAGCTCGAAAAAGAGATAAAAGTGTGCTTTGTGGTCAAAGGTACAATTTACAATTGAGCATGTCAAATTCTGTAGGTTAGTTGCAAAACCTTCTCAAAACACCACCAAATGGATTAAAATACCCGTTTCATAGGTAAAAATAGGTGAATACTAATGTTTACTCGAATAATGAACATGAAATAAACATAAAATAAGTTTTTACCATGACATTTTTACCATTTGGAACTTACCATTCAGTTTTGTGCTTTGAGCTAGTTTTTTAACTTGAACTTCATCAGTTGATTGCGAGAGATTCTGTGGACCATTTCTCGAGCCATCCAGACCAGGTATGAGCTTAACCTCTCTTCTTTCTTTTCAGATCATTCTTTTGTCATTTCATGCAAGTTTTAGGGTTTTTTGGGGCCCATGGGGTTTCATTTTTTTCGCCCTGGGATCAACATAGGATTTCACATTGAAAACTACACTGAAGAGCACCCAGATAGAAGGTTGCATGCTCTGCAGTGCACTGTGTTTGTCCCTGGGCCACGCTGGGCGAGTTTCCCAAGTTTGATTTTAGTTGTTTGCTCCAAAATTTGTCATGTTTTTTGCATGGAAAGGATCCTAACTAAGCTTATGATTATGTTTCAGGCTTTCATTAGATCAGAATTTCAATTAAATGGCGAGAAAGAGAGCACGAAGAACAAGACATGGTTTCCCTAAAGAATCTAGGTACAGTTGAGGCCCTCAAAAACTATGGGTTACTCAAATACTTCAAGTTGTCTGGAATGAGGCAACAAATAGAAGTATTGCATTCCTTATTCATGCATGGGATCAGACAGATTAGACATTTCACAGAAGGGACAAGATGGTCCCTATTACCATTGATGATATTTACTTTCTTACCAGGCTGTCGAGGTGAGGGGCCCCCATCTCACTTTCTGGATTATCCCTTGGAGGTGAATCAGTGAGAGATTATATTAGAAAGTGTTGTTGGCCAAGTACACAACCTAGCAAGGATGGGAAAATAAACATCAGGGATGTAGGTTATTTTCCTTTGAGAACTATCCTCTTCGCAATCGCAAAATTGGTTGGTTGTGTGACACTACATCTGGCGAACAAATCATATATGCAGTATGCACTAGAGTGTCTAGAGACAAAAGTTTTCAATTGGTGTGAGGTTGTGCTTTCTTTACTGAAAGAACAACTAACTAAGGTAAAAAGTGGTAAGATGAATAATTTCTGCTATGGTCCAATCTTAATTACTTTTACCTTAGAGAGAATCACATTGATGCAACCACAAAATATATCACTTGGTGTAGCTGGTCCTAGAGATCCACATATGCAGAGGTGGATCGAATTGATGACTCGACATGCGGGTCAGTCAACAATCATTTTTTCCACTTCATTCTTTAGTTGGCTCCAGTAATAACACCTTGTTATTGAGGAGCATCCATACTTAGGGATGGATTTCTATGGAGATCCAGATTTGATTCTACCAGTTGGAGCACAATGGGGTTCTATGGGTAAATTGTTTGACCAAAAAGTGTTTTTTGATTTTTTCAATTTTCTACATGTTTTTTTGTGTTTTTAATGTTTCCAAGACTAAACTAAAACCATTCTTACATATGTAGATCTGGGTACTGTTCGACCCGTGGGGCACCAATAGGGTGCAGGTGGGCCAGTGCAGAGAAACATTGGGAGAGCAGTTCTCTAGGACTTGGATTTGGTCGAGACCTTAGCATAGTTGCAAGATCACATAGAGGGATTAACCCTTGGTATTTCGGATGTCCGGATCAAGGAGTTACCTATGAGGCTACAACACCGCACTATTGGTGTTCCTAGCCACTTGGCGAGGCTTTTACGCATGATAACACAGGCTGTGACTTGTTATCATGACCACCACTAGATCTACTTAGGATGTTTTTCATGAATTTTGAGTTTTTTTTTTTTGACAGATGACCAAACATGTCTTGGACAAAACTTTTGTAAAAACTTTTAAAACACCTATATATTTTACTTATAGAGTTTTCTATGGTTATATGCAATCCTATTCAACTAATGATGTGAATTGAAAATATTACTTTTACATGTGTCACAAATGCCTATTTAACACATAATTTTCCATTTAACACATAATTCGCTATAGAATCAGTTAATGTGTTAAGATTTATGGAAATATGTTGATATTGAATGTGTTCAAAATGTCTTTCCAAAATACAAACTCTAAGGAACATACGAAAAATTGTTGGATTTCGTAGAGTATAAATGTTTGTTATTTGTAGTATAACTAGATGCAAGTCCAGCCTAACGATGATTCGGCAAATGCCAAGTGAAATGGCATCAGAGAGAATTTCAATCAATGCGCTATACTCAGTGATTTTTTTCATCGATCGACCTATACAAATCCCTGGAAAACTCACTAACTCACCACTTGGAGTAAAAATAGCCCATGCTGCAGAAGACAAGTTCTGTGTACTACGACTAGCACCATCCGCGTAACCAACAAAAGGTTCCGAAGACTCCGACATCTGGAACAAATCCAAAGCGGATTACTAACCAAATAAAAAATCCAAAAGACACACACACAGACATGTAATGAAAGCATATATATAGTGAGTTTTACTACACTCAATCAAGCATAGTAACGTTTTGAGGTACAACCCGTTTCAGGGTTGCAGCAATGGAATCCCATCATAATCTACTAACTTGTAGGCACCTTTTGCTAGAACACATTTGACAATATAAGGAACCATCCACATTGGTTCGAATTTCCCTGCTCCAAGTTTATCAACTTCCTAATCATAAAGAAAGACTAGGTCTCCTTCTGAGAAGATACAAGGCTTGACATTTCTATCATATTGTGCCTTGATTCATTTCTTATGCGCTTCATTATCCAATGCGACATCACAACGGGTTCCATCCAGATGGATTAATTCCAAGAAATCCGCTTCTTCTTTAGAAGTGTTGGGTAACAGGTCAATCGCGAGTTTGAGAGATGAAATTTTGCATTGTATTGGTAAGATTGCTTGCAAAACATACACCAACTGAAAGAGTGTGAATCCAGTTGCATTTCCCATTGAGGTTCAATATGCCCACAAGGCAGAGTACATGATTAAGTTCCAGTCTGACTTATGAACCCCTATCATTCTCTGCAACATCCACTTCAAGACTTTGTTAGTGGCATCATCTTGGCCATTCACTTGTGAGTAATAAGGGGAGAACTATCATGTGACAGTCCTAACTTAGCAGTTAACTCAGCCATCATGTGATTGCGAAAATACGACCCATGATTTGTAACTATGGTTTGTGGTACACCAAACCGAGAAACGACATGGTTAAAAAAGAAAAGAGCAGCCGTTTTGCCACTATTGTTCAATGTTGGCATTGCTTCAACCCATTTGGTAAAATAGTTAACCACGACTATAATATACCCATGCCCCCTAGCCGAGGTGGGGTTACATGTCATGAAGTCAATGCCCCATTTGGCGAATGGTCCAACAACAACGAATGGATGCAATGGTGCATGTGGTAATCTAGTTTTTCGGTCATATATCTGGCATGCATGACAACTTCTGACAGTAATAATACAATCTTTCAATATAGTTGGCCAGAAGTAACTGACACAGAGAATTATCTGTGTGGTTGCATATCCAGATAAGTGTCCACCATAGGCACCTGAATGGAAATCATTCAATGCTTTCTCAACTTCCTCATGTGTGAGGCACCTCCGTATAATCGTATCGACACCATGATGATAAAGAGTGTTGCCAATGATTAGATAATCTTTGGCTTGGTATCGAATACATCGCTATTGCGAGTGAGAGGTATCAGGCCAGAAAGTTTGGGTCTGGAGATAGATCAGTATATCTCCATACCACACATCATATGATGATATCAGAAACAGAGACTCATCCAAAATTTATGGTTCAGATGATCAATGGAGGTCGAGGGAAGGTTGCAAAGTAACTATGCGAAAACTAGAGATTTCTTTGATTTGGACTTGATGAATTCCAAATCAAACTCTTGCAAAATGACTATCCATTTTGAGTATTTGGCCCCCAACAATTGACGTGAAAAAAGGTATGTCATAGGGTTGCAATTTGAAATGACAGTTGTTTTCCATAGCAGGATGCAATGGAAAAATATTTAAACAACTTGCACAACTACCAAAGCTAGTTTCTCGACATAAGAGTACTTACTTTCTGTATCATTGAGATTGTGGCTCAAATAATAAATCATATGTTCAATCCCATTTTCCTCTAGGACTAAAACCATGCCAATGGTTGTATCTGCAGAGGCGAGATATAGGTAATAGTCATTTTGATAATTTGGAGAATACATCAATGAAGCGCTAATCAAAAGACATGTAAAAACTTTAGCCATCTCAACGTAATTAGGAATGAACCTCAAGTTAGCCTTCCCTTGGAAACTCTGTAACTGTAAAAGATTTGAAGGTGGAGGAAAATCAAGAATTTCCTGAACCATTAATGGATCGAGTCGAATCCCCTCTATAAACACTACAAATCCAAGCAATCAACCAAAACCAACAAAAAACATACATTTGTGTGGATTGAGTCATATCTAGTAGTCTGGGCACCATAAAAATATTACTCTCAAATGTTGCGGGTGATCAGTCTGCTTTTGTGAATGAGCAGGTAAATCATCAAGGTAAGGTTGAAAAATGTGCTTGATGTCATGGAAGGCATAGTTCATTGCCGTCTGAAATGTGGCCCCTGCATTCTTCAAACCAAATGGGAGTTTCCTATATGCGAATGTGCCCCATGGACAAATAAAAGTTGTTTTAGATTGGTCTTGTGGGCGAATATTTATTTGATTGTAGTCAGAAAAACCATCCATAAATGAGAATATTTCGCATCCGACACATTCGTCAATAATCTGGTCGATAAAAGGAGTAGGATAATTGTCATTTGGACATGGCTGATTTACATCCCTATAATTGATGCACACTCGAATTGGCCCCTTTCTTCATGACAGGAACAATGTTGGAAACCCAGTCAGTGAGAGGTACAAGGTAAATGAAACTAGCACACAAAATTTTTTCAACTTCTTCTTTAATTGCAACGAATTTCTTTGGATGAACAGGTCGAAGCTGCTATTGTACTGCTTGACATCAGGGTACATTTTGATTTCATGTTTAACAATACTAGAGTCAATTCCTGGCATCTCCTCGTAAGACCATGCAAATATATCTCTAAATTCACGAAAGAGAGTACGGTATCTATCAAGTTCTGATGGAGAACAAGATTTTCCAACATGAATTTTCTCTACAACATTAGGCTTGGTTGAAATATTAATAGAAATTGTTTCTCCAATATTTGACAAGTTTTGCTTGGATTCTACTATGTCTATGAAAACTGATTTCGAAAGGAAATAAAAAATTGAAGGGTGGTTTAGTTCATTTGAATAATCTTCAATATCATCTGGAAGATGGGAATGATGATGATAATTTTTGAACCTTAGAATTACCCTCTCCTTGACATCTTTTCTCACTTCTTTCCCTTGTTTTTCCATAAGATTATAGATCCCAACCAATGATAAATGATAGGTTTTGTCTTAAGGAGGGCATTATTTGATTGACATGTTATATTTTTATGTTTTTTCTATTTGAATAATTTTTTGCAAATTAGCAATAGAACGCAGCCTATTCTGCAACTAACTGTGTATTCTGTAGCTAGTTCCATGGTCTGGCAGGTTCCGGGTGTCAAATGAAGAATCTGACCACATGGGCATCTCTAGAACCATCTCCACATGGATTCTATCCTAGTCACTTAGCCCAGATTGACAAGAAAGCAAGATCAAGATCATAGTCAAAGGTGGAGTCAAACATATGATATCTGGAAGCAATAAGATGCTTCATCTTCTCTTTCATGGTTAATCAATAAATTTAACAATTTTGTTGCAAGCATTAACTCAAATCAACCACCTATGTTAATGGTTTTGTTGCAAACATCTCACTCAAATTTAAGTCACCCGTAGTTGATCAGACGTTTACGTAGTCTTGTTGTAAGACGTATAGGCCACCTATAGCTAGTTTTCCTCAAAGACAATTATGATTATTTCCTTTTAAATACTGGTTGTACAGAACCGAGGGGGGTTTGAAGATTTTTATGCATTAAGTTCAGACTTTCAGCTCTGTAATTTTGGACTTCGTTCTTTTCTATAATATAAGTCATGTGTTGACCAATGATCGTTTAAGAGAGCATTTTCAATTAGTTGGAAGCTCAACCCAGTCAGTTGCAGAGGGCCCTTGCACTGAAGGAGGTTTTCTTTCCATTTGTTTTTTGTTTAGTTTTAATTTCATTATTTTCTTTTAGCAGTATTTCTAACTTAGGTTGATTTATTTTAGTTTTGATCAATAGCATAATGTTAAAACTCAATTGTGCAGTCTTGTTCTTCCAACACATTTCATGAAACGAAATGATTTTGTTTCTAAACAGAGCAAGGTTGAAGTGATGAGAACGCACTGTTGTCTAGCTTACTCACTGTTTTGTTATTTATTTTCTAGGACATATTTGTCAATCAACTACATTAATGAATGTTTTTGATCACCACTTCAAGATGATACTCATCCTAAACTAAATGGTTAAACATTCACTCCATACAATGGTTGAAATCAATTAGTTACCTTTTGCATGTTTCATTTAGTTCTCTAGATCATAAAGTACAGAATGTTGCTTGTATCCCATCTCAAGAAGGTTATCCTTCAAAATTGAAGGTTAGAGTAACTAGAAGTACTTCAGTTGAATTCATTCTCTTTAATTATTTTAACATGAATTACAACTTCACCCTTAATTTATAAGAATTAGATACATGACTTAGGATTAATGACGAGATAGGATAGATGCTCTATTTTTCCTTTCTTCAAATTAGATTTTGACTAGTTTCAGCTCTTGGTTTACCTTTAGGAAGTTTAGGTTTAGTTTCTCATAGTTATGATTGTACATCATTAGGAATCAAAGAAAAGAAATCCTCAAAAAAATATAAAAATACAAAACAACGAAGTAAGAAGAGTTAACTAAGCACATATAGTGCACTACACTTCGTTAGTTTACAAACCTTAGTTGATAATTTATGCAAGCAATTTAGGACACTAAATTGACTAAACATTTTGGTGCCATTGCGAGGGAAGTTTAATTAGGTAATCTTATCTCTTACATTCAAAAAATAATGATATGCGTAGAGAAATAGACTCTAGGGATAGATTTATAGCTAGAGGTAGGGGTTCAATTCCTATGACGCTACCTACTCAACCAAGAATAAGAATAAATACACCTCCATATCAAGCTCATACTCCTAGCCATAGAACTCTAGAAGTTCTAAGGTCAAAAATTCAATCAAGAGGATCTCCTACTTCATCTACTGAGGTAGTCCTAGAGGAGGAAAATCTTGGATCTCCAACAGAAGGAGTAGCCTTTTTCACCTCCATAGGGGAGCATATTTTAGTTGAAGAATTAAGATTACCTAGTGAGGAAGAAGAAGTAGAACCTCTCTCCCACATACAATTAATAGAGGAACCAAAGGAAGAGAAATCAACCTTGTAGGTTGAATCTTATGCTGACTCTGAAAAAACTATAATGGCAGAAGAAGGAGAGGATGGAGAATTCACACTGTTTGGAGGAGGGGGTAGAGGAAGAGGTAGAGGAAATAATGGAGGAGGTAGAGGAAATAGTGAAATAGATAATTATTTTGGATTCCCTATAGTTGATGAAGAAACAAATGCCACAACAAAAAATATCTCACCTTCTGTCCTCCAAAATTTCCATGGGTTAAAAGGTGAGGATCCTGAAACATTTTTATTTGAGTTTGAAATCTTGTGCGAAACCTATGATTATTTAGAAGACTCTCAAAAACTTAAGTTGTTTCCTTCAACATTGAAAGGAGCTTCTTTGAAGTGGTTAATGGGGTTGGTCACTCAGTCCATTATAACATGGAATGACATGAAGAAAGTGCTTTTGGATAGGTATTTTGGGTTACTGCATGCCTACCAATCACAAGGATGAAGTGTTCAAAATGATGCAAAGAGAGGATGAAAATTTAGAGGATTTAATTAAGAGATTCGACTATAACTTGAAAAGAGCAAAGATGGATAATTTAGATGAAGATACCTTAAAAGATCCTATATTAAAAGCCATTAGAGATGAGTGCATAGATTTTCTTAACTTGATGGGGAAGGGAGATATCTCTCAACTCCCATTAGGTGACATAGGAGAATTATGTGTTCATCTCTCAAGAGGAAAATCCAAAACTGGGAAAGGTACAAGAGATCCTTTTCTTGTTAGAGTGAGTAAATCTTCAACTAGATTAGTGAGTAGGGTAGAAATTGGGAATATGCTTGATAAATTTAAAACAGATATTCTAGGGAGCCTTAGTGAGAAAATAGACAGCCTTAAGTTACAAAACAAGCAGAAAACCAAGGGTTGTCTTTCAATTCCAAGTCTTAGGTTTTTTTTCAAGAAGAAGCAATTCCAAATTCACCAGAATCTCTTTGCTTTGTCTCTAGACGACCTTGGCAGGGGCCACAAAATCAAGGATTTAACAATCAAATGTATCTTCAACCCCGACCAAATTGGAATTCTTTGCAGCAACCTTGGCCTCAACCTCAATCTCAATCTCAATCACAACTTTGAGCTCAAGGAATATAAAATCCTTATGGAAGATTTTCTCAATATTATCAATATCCTCCATCATATTAAAATTATCCTCCCCCATAAATTCCACAACAAAATCAGTAGCCACAACTTCAAAATCAGAACCCCCAACTTTCACTATCATTCCCACAACAAATTCCACAACAAAACCAACAACCAAAACTTCAAAACCAAAATCCTCAACTCTTACTACCATTTTAGCAGAGACCAAATTAGCTACCTTCCTAACCATTACCAATCCCCAACAATAAAAATCCTCAAAATACTTACATGGTGGAAGGACAAAATTTCCAACTTATATGATCATTCCTCTAGATTTTAGTGATGTTCAACTAAGATCTGGTAGGATATTAGAAAAGGAAAATCCTTTTGCAGTTACTCAGGAACAAGACAATTCTGTGGAAGATTCTCTACAACCCAATAAAAGTTTTGAAAGAACATCTATCCAAAACCAAAATACTGAAAATGAAAAACAAAAATAACTAATGAACTCAACTCCTATCATTGAGAACCTAGTATCTACTTTTGCATCTCCTTTTCCTGAAATATTACAAGTTGATAAAGGGGTATAAAAGCATATTATATTGCCTAAATATGATTTTCTAGATGAATTGAAAAATGTATGTATCAAAATCCCTTTGTTGCAAGTCATTAAAGAGATTCCAATCCTAGCTAAAACAATAAAGGAGTTGAGCATAAAGAAACCAGGAAGAAAAGCAAAAGAAACAAAAAGAATTCACCTGGTAAGAAAAATAGCAGACATAATGATGGGAAAATTTTCCATAAAAAAATAAGTAGATCCAGGAAGTCCAATTGTAAAAACACATATCAATGGAGTTGAAATTCCGAATACATTGATTGATTTAGGATTAGGTATAAACATCATGATCAAACAGAGCATGGAACAACTCAAGCTTCCTAATCTTCTTTATACACCTACATTACTGTAATTAGCAGATAGATCTGTAATCAAACCAGATGGTGTGTTAGAAGATATTTCAATGTCCTTAGATTCTTGGGAATATCCTATTGATTTTATGATCTTAACCCCAAGAATTATTTAGGAGGATCACTTATATTAGGAAGACCTTGGTTGGCCACAACTGATGCTTTCATTAACTATAGATCTGGTGACATGTATATTTCTGATGGGAATTCAACTAAGAAATTCACTCTATGTCTTCCAGCAAGAACAATCACAGAAATAGATGACAAAGAATGGATTGATGATGAAAATGACATTTAGCCTCTCTTTACTATTTCAGACATTAGTGAAGATAGTCAAATCTTGAATACAATGGAAAATTTTGAATCATCTCCAGAATATGAACATGATCAATTCCAAGAAAAATCCAATATTGAATATTTGTCATCTAGGTAGATGTCTCTTTATTCTATGGAAGAATTTGGTAGCTCTACAATTGAAATCTTTCCAAGAAGAACATTGAACATAAACAATAACTTGGAGAAATTACAACGGGAAAAGCTAATCAAAACATTACAACAACATTCTGCTGCATATGCATGGGAATATACTGACGTGAAAGGAATTATTCCTAAGACTTGTATACATCACATCTACATTGAGGAAAATTGTAAACCTATCAGACAAACTCAAAGAGGGATGAATCCAGATCTTAAGGAAACTGTGAAAGAAGAGCTACAAGAACTGCTGAATGTAAACTTCATTTACCCAATTTCAGACAGCCAATGGGTTTCCCCTTTAGTGATTGTGCCTAAAAAGAATGGCAAATGGAGGGTATGCATTCATTATCGAGAATTGAATAAAGCTACCCTTAAAGATCATTTTCCTTTGCCCTTTCTAGATCAAGTGTTATATACATTAGCAGGTAAGAAATATTTCTCATTCTTGGATGGTTTTAGTGGTTATAGCCAAATTCAGGTGGCACCTAAAGATCAAGATAAAACCACATTTACTTGTCCATGGAAAACCTATGCCTACTGAGTACTTCCTTTTGGATTATGTAATGCACCTGCAACATTCGAAAGAGCAGTACTAGGAATTTTTTCTGGTCTGATACATGATTGTGTAGAGGTATATATGGATGACTTTATAGTCTGTGGGAATACATTTAGAGAAGCTTTAGAAAATTTGGAAAAGGTTCTTAAAAGATGTAAGGAAGCAAACCTTTCACTAAGCCATGAAAAATGTTTTATGATGTTTACAGAAGGGATTGTTTTAGGACATCACATTTCAGAAGATGGAATTAAAGTTGATAAATCTAAAGTTGAAATCATCTCTAAATTATCAATTCCTAATTGTCAAAAGGATGTTAGAATTTTTCTAGGATTTACAGGATACTATAGAAGATTTATAGAAAATTTCACTAAAATAACATCCCCACATTGTGAATTCAATTGGAATCATGATTTCTAGTTAGCGTTTGAGACTTTAAAAGCAAGAATTCCTGAAGCACCCATCTTGAGAGGTCCAAATTGGAAAGTACCTTTTCACATTTCAACATATGCTTCAGATACAAATTTGGGACTTTTATTAGGACAAAAATATTTGATTCCCTATGCCATCAACTATACAAGTAAGACTTTGACTCCCATCAAGTTAAATTATAATGTAACTGAAAAGGAATTTTTAGCTGTTGTTCATGCTATTAATAAGTTCAAACATTATATAACAGGCTATGAAACCTTTATTCATACAGACCACTCTACAATTAGATACTTAATGAATAAACCTATTAGTAAAGGTAGAGTTACAAGATGGCTATTACTCTTGCAAGAATTCAATATTATTGTGCTAGATAGACTTGGAAAACAAAACACAGTTGCTAATTTCTTGTCCAGAATTCAAAATATCAAAGATGACACTCTGGTTGAAGATAAGTTTCCTGATGAATATATTTTTACAGTGACTACTTAGACCCCTTGGTTTGCAGATATTGCCAATTACTTAGTGATAGGGAAATTTCCTTCACATTTGTTTCCTAGAGAGAAAAGAAAAATCATTCAAATAAGTGAAAGATAGTCATGGATCACTAATGATTTTATAAAACAGGTCCAGATCTCATGATCAGAAGATGTTTTAGGGAAATGAAATGCCTAAGATTCTTAAGGCATGTCATAATGAATTGTGTGGTGGACACTTTGCTAGTAAGAGGACAACCTATTAAATCCTTTCTTTAGGATATTATTGGCCATCCATCTTCAGAGATACCAAAGAATATGTCAAGAGGTGTGACAATTGCCAAAGGGTAGGAAAACCTGCTTCTTCAAATGAAATGCCACTACAAATTATATTGTAACTGAAAAGGAATTTTTAGTTGTTGTTCATGCTATCAATAAGTTTAGACATTATATAACAGGCTATGAAACCTTCGTTCATACAGACCACTCTACAATTAGATACTTAATGAATAAACCTATTAGTAAAGGTAGAGTTACAAGATGGCTATTACTCTTGCAAGAATTCAATATTACTGTGCTAGATAGACTTGGAAAAAAAAACACGGTTGTTGATTTCTTGTCCAGAATTCAAAATATCAAAGATGACACTCTGGTTGAAGATAAGTTTCATGATGAATATATTTTTACAGTGACTACTTAGACCCCTTGGTTTGCAGATATTTCCAATTACTTAGTCATAGGGAAATTTCCTTCACATTGTTTTCCTAGAGAGAAAAGAAAAATCATTCAAATAAGTGCAAGATACTCATGGATCACTAATGAATTGTATAAAACAAGTCCAGATCTCATGATCAGAACATGTGTTAGGGAAATGAAATGCCTAAGATTCTTAAGGCATGTCATGATGAATTGTGTGGTGGACACTTTGCTAGCAAGAGGAAAACCTATTAAATCATTTCTTTAGGATATTATTGGCCATCCATATTTAGAGATACCAAAGAATATGTTAATAGGTGTGACAACTACCAAGGGGTAGGAAAACCTGCTTCTTCAAATGAAATGCCACTACAAATTCATGTACGTAATTGAACCTTTTGAAAAATGGGCCTTGGATTTTGTTGGACCAATTAATCTCCCATCTAAGCAAAAGAAGTATATATATTGGTATGCATTGATTATGTCACTAAATGGGTAGAGGCTAAAGCATTACCTTTTGCTAATGAAAAATCGATATTTAATTTTCTTTTTGAGGACATCTTCACTCGTTTTGGTGTTCCAAGAGAAATCGTGACAGATCAGGGATCTCAATTTACATCTAAAATGGTGAAGAGTCTTGTGGAAGATTACAAGATTAAATATATGAAATCTACCCCCTATCATCCACAAGAAAATGGTCAAGTGGAATCTACAAATAAGGTGATTGAAGGAATTCTCACTAAGACTGTGCATCTACATAGAAAAGATTGGTCAGAAAGGCTTCATGAAGCCTTATGGGCTTATAGAACTACATGGAGGAACACAATGAGACACACACCCTAGAAACTTGTTTATGGGAAACAAGTCCTATTCCCTATAGAGTTTCAAATCAAAACCTTCAAGATGGAAATCCAATTTGGGACTGGATTTATCAGAGGCAGAAAAACATAGATTGGAACAACTCAATGAGCTTGATGAAATTATACAAGATGTAGTTCAAAGAACTAGTATAGTCCAAAAACAAAGGGCTAAATGGCATGATAAATATATCAAGGAGAAGAAGTTTCAAGCAGGAGATTAGGCACTTTTGCTCGATTCAAAATTCAAAGATTTTCAAAGGAAGTTTTAGACTCATTGGCTTGGGCCATATGAGATTTAAGAAGTCTTTAATAATGAAGCAGTAAGGATAAGGACAATAGATGAAAGCAAAATACCTCTTCTTGTGAATGGTCATCGGTTGAAGATATACCAAAATCCAATTTCAAGAGAGGAGTTCATTAATATTTTCTAGAATAACTCTGAAATGAAGCTAGTGAAGAACAATTATTCTTTTCCACTAACTTAGCCTTTATTTTTCCTAAAAATAAAATTACAAAATAATATATAATATAATATATATAATATATAATATATATATATATATATATATATATATATATATATATATATAATTGTACGAGTTTGAAAACCAATCATTTCTTGGCATACTTATATAGAAAATACAAGGTGAAAATCAAAGATTTCTGACATCCTATATTTTCCATTTCCTTTCTGTAATAAGTAGTGACAAAAAGATACATTCATTTGTAGTTTAGAATCTGCAAATTCATAGTCTCATTCCATCTCACTATCATAACCCATTTCCATTTCATTTTTACACTCATATTCCATAGCCATACTTCACTTTTCCTTATTTTCACATTCTGTAGATGATTCCATTCTGTAGCTAATCTGATTCTATAGCTATAACTTACTTATCAGCTCTGGCACAATTGTATAGCTCACAAATAAATCATGAATGCAATAAATTGAAGAATCCAAGTTTGGAGACCAAACTTACTAAAAGGTACCTACGGATCAACACCAAAAGAGTTATCAAGAAGAAAGGTTAAGTTCTAAAGGTAAAATGAAAAATTTATTTCAAATAGCAAGTTAAAAACATAAGGCATCTATAATATGGAAATCATAAGTATCCATAATGAGTCATCATTTGATTTGACTGCCTCTTCATCATACAACATCTCCGCCACATCTCCCATACTCAATACTAAATGGTCCATAATAACTTCATCATATCACATCTCTGCTACACTCTCCATACTTTGTACCTAAATGGTCCCTAATAAATCTATCTGTTAACGGTCATGGCTATGATGTGACCAACTTATCCATATCTCTCCAAACCCTCACCATCTACTTATTCCACACAAACACATAGTTCTTTTTCACCATACTCGCAGTCAATCAATTTCATAGACTAGGAGAGTAATTCTGAAGGTTAAGAAATTTTGTGAAACAGAAGCCATGGGACTCATTTCCAGGACAGAGCTAGTAGGAGCAAAATATATGGAAGGATACCCACAACTCAAGAAAATGCTGCAAAAGGCTGGATGGCTCAACTTCATTGAAAATTTTGATGATTTCCACAAAGAGATCACAAAATCTTTTGCTAGATCATTTGATGGTACAAAAGTAGAAATTAAAACATTAAATTTGCAGTAATAGAATCCTACATAACAGAGGCTACATAAATACTAAGACATAGTGAAATATGGTTCAAAAACAAGGAATTCCACAGTGAATCATGGAAAGTAATCCTCAGGAACCCAGGTATGGACGTATCTATGTTTAGAAAAGGAATTCCTATTTCAGCACTTAAAAGTAAATGGAGAAGCATGCTTTTGATATTACAGAAATTTATTAATTATGAGGGGAGATTTGGGTGCATGTATGTCTACCATATACGTTTATTGATGAACTTTCTAGAAAATGAAGAAATCAATATTCCTTTCTTCCTTCTAAAAAATTTAAGAAGGATGGCTTCAAATGTATAGAAGAAAATAGAATTCATAGACACAACCATGTGCCATCATGGGTTGGTAAAGATACTGGTTGAGTTTCATTTGAAAAGAATAGGAGATACTTGGGAAAATTTCCTGATAAGAAATGATTTCCAAGAGGCACTAGAGTCACCTGAAGAGGGTAATGTCTGAAGGAGTAGGAGAAAGAAGACTGGTATAACCATTCAAAGCAAACCTGAGTCCTCAACACAGAAAAATGATGAAGATCTAGTCTCTGAAAAATTGACAAAGAACAGGAAGAAAATCAAGAAAAAAGGGAAGATGAAAAAGAAATTTGGTGAAAATAATGGAAACAAACCTGAATCTTCATTACAATAAGATGATGAAAAATTAATCTCTGAATAATTGACAGAGATTAGGAAACAAATCAAGAGAAAAGAAAAGATAAGAAAGGAGAAAAAGGGTACAAAGGAGGAGAACATAAGTCCTCTACAACTTAGAAGGAGCTCTAGACTCCGAGGTATGGTAAAGAAGATATCATCAAAGGGGACGAAGTTCATAAATTTAGAAGAAGAAACCCTAATACCATCTCCTAATAATGTTCCATCTGCACACAGTCCTCAAAATTCTCCTGAACAATGTTTCGAAGGCAACCCCAATAGAAGATCTCCAGGCATAAACCCAGTGCAACAACAAATATAGGACTATATAGAATCACTGGAGAAGAAAAGTGCCTCAATAGATCCAGAATCCTCTATCAATCTAGAACCCTCTGTCAATCCACAAGAACCTCTAATTGACTCTCCCAAATAGGAAATTGATGAGTTAGAGATATTGAATAGACATGTCAAGAAAGAAAGTGAAACCTTGAGGAAACAAAGTAAATTGGATAAGGCTATTCATGATAATAAATTCTGCAGTTAGAGTTGTGGTATAAGAAGAATAGGAAGTTGAAGAAGAAGAATAGAAGCTTGAAAAAAATAGTCATCAACCTTAAATACAGGCTTCTTATGAAGAAACCCATAATGGCAGATACTCCAAAGAAGAGAAAAAGAAGAAAATTAGATCTACTAGCAGAAGTGTCTAAGCAAATGCAATAGGAAATAATAATTCACATTTTTGGAAAATTGCATGAGGACATGCAATGATTTTGCAGTGGGGGTATGTTGAACCTTAGAATTACCCTCTCCTTGACAACTTTTCTTACTTCTTTCCCTTGTTTTTCCATAAGATTACAGATCCCAATCAATGATAAATGATAGGTTTTGTCTTAAGGAGGGCATTAAATGATTGACATGTTATATTTCTATGTTTTTGCTATTTGAATAAATTTTTGTAAATTAGCTACAAAATGCAGCCTATTTTGCAACTAACTGTGTATTCTATAACTACTTCCATGGTTTAGTAGGTTCCAGGTGTCAAATGAAGAATCTGGCCACATGGGCATCTCTAGAATCCTCTCCACATGGATTCTATCCTAGTCACTCAGCTCAGATCGATAAGAAAGCAAGCTCAAGATTGTAGTCAAAGGTGGATTCAAACATATGATACTCAGAAGTAATGGGACTCTTCGTCTCCTCTTTCGTGGTTAATCAATAAATCTAACAGTTCTCTTGCAAGCATTAACTCGGATCAGTGACTTGTGTTAACGGTTATGTTGCAAACATCTTGCTCGAATTTAAGTCACCTATAGCTAATTGGAAATTTATGCAGTCCTGTTGTAATACGTATAGGCCACCTATAGCTATTTTTCCTCAAAGACAATTATGATTATTTCCTTTTAAATACTGGCTGTACAGAAGTGAGGGGGTTCGAAGAATTTTATGCATTAAGTTTAGACTTTTAGCTCTATATTTTTGGACTTCATTCTTTTCTATAATATAGTTCTTGTGTTGACCAATGATCGTTTAAGAGAGAATTTTCAATTAGTTAATAGCTCAATCCAGTCAGTTGCATAGGGCCCCTGCACTGAAGGAGGTTTTCTTTCCATTCGTTTTTTGTTTAGTTTTAATTTCATTATTTTCTTTTAGAAGTATTTCTAACTTAGGTTGATTTATTTTAGTTTTGATAAATAGCATAATGTTCAAAATCAATTGTGCACTCTTGTTCTTCCATCACATTTCATGAAAGGAAATGATTTTGTTTCTAAACAGAGTAAGGTTGAAGTAATGAGAACGCACTATTGTCTAGCTTACTCACTATTTTGTAATTTATTTTCTAGGACAGATTTGTCAATCCACTGCGTTAATGAATGTTTTTTATCACCATTTCAAGTTGATACTCATCCTAAACTAAATGGTTAAAAATTCACTCCATACAATGGTTGAAATCAATCAGTTACCTTTTGCATGTTTCATTTAGTTCTCTAGATCATAAAGTACAAAAAGTTGCTTGTATCCCATCTCAAGAAGGTTATCCTTCAAAATTGAAGGTTAGAGTAACTAGAAGTTCTTCAGTTGATTTCATTCTCTGTATTTATTTCAACATGCAATACAACTTCACCCATAATTTTAAGAATTAGATTCATGACTTAGGATTAATGATGAGATAGGACAGATGCTATGTTTTTCCTTTCTTCAAATTAGATTTTGACTAGTTTCAACTCTTGGTTCACCTTTAGGAAGTTTAGATTTAGATTCTCATAGTTCAGATTGTACATCATTAGGAATCAAAGAATAGAAACCCCCAAAACAATATAAAAATACAAAACAACGAAGTAAGAAGGGTTAACTGAGCACATATAGTGCAATACACTTCATCAGATTACAAACCTCGGTTGATAATTTATGAAAACAATTTAGGACACTAAATTGAATAAACAATAATCTTCTCAAGGTTCTTCTCCTATCATCATTGATTGGACGATTCCTTCATCCGTAGAATGTATATGTGAGAAAGGATCTGAAGAAGTACCATATTCTAATGAATGGTCTACCCATGAAATTGGTAAATGTGGATTTGGGTTTGTCGCACAAGCCCGAAAAATTGATTGCTATGCTAGCTCAATGGGGCTTAGCGGCATAACATCAATATTACTATCAACTTCAGAATTGTTGGTAATCCTCCTTAAGTCAGATGAGGTGGAGGAAATCATGTTGCAAGACTCTACTCTAGCCACTTCTACCAAATCAAATGGTGACTGTAGTGTAAAAGTACCCATTAAGGAAGGATCCTTAAAGACACTTACTCCAACACTTTGAAGTGACAGCGGGGGTCTGTGTACTAACGAAATGCTTCCTGTAGCCTGTGAACTATTGGAAAAGAAGGCAAGATGATCAATAACTATGATTCCACCCTTTTGAGGGAATGCGATAGTATGAAAGTACATGGAAACCACAGTAGCCATAGCATATACCCATGGCCTTCCAAGTAAAATGTTGTAATTGAGGGGTCCGTCAACTACCTCAACCTCAACAGTAATTATTTTTCCCCTTAGTTCGATTTGCAGGTTACTCAAAATCCCATAAGGAATATATATTCCCCCGTCAAAAGCTTTTAACGTGGTTGGTGATCGTGACAACGGAGGTGAACCAAGTGTTTTCCAGCAGCTCATTGACATAATGCAAGTAGATGCCCCTTCATTAATAATAGTTTGGTGAACATTCTTATTGAGAGCTTTTACTTGAATTAGGAAAGTTAACTGCGCCGGTAACTGTGGTGTATATCCTGCATGGTTAAAACCCACAAGATTGGAATCCATAGGGTCTATTATGCCAATTTCTGATAGTAAAGCCTGCTTCTGGGAGGGACAGTTTTGTAACACCTCGAGTGTCGACATAGCAGAAGGTGATTGAGAAAGATCTTCCACTATGTTATAGTTCTAAGCTACTTGAGCTCGAGGGTTAAATGTCGATTTATCCATAACTCCCTTTAGTGGTTTAATTGTCAATTTTGGTGCAATAGGTGGTGGAATATTTTTAGATGAAGTAGAAGTCAAAGGATTAGGTTGATCAGTGGTCTGGTTTTTCGATGATGACGGTGGATTTCCTTAATATTTACTTCTTGTTGACACAAAAACTTCATTTTGTCGCTTTTTGATGGATAACATGAGTACTTGGGATGTGGAAGCATGGCTGTCACAACCAAATGTGTCTCCGGGTTTGGTAATGGATCAGTCAACACTGCAGATGTGCTAGAAGTCTTTAGAAGTTTAGAGACTTCTTAGCAGTGTGGAAAATCTCTTGTAAAATGATAATAGTTACAGATTAGACATGGATAATGAAGTTTCCTTACTAAAGTAGAGGAATCAGATGATTTCTCTTGACGGGAATTATCTTATATCTTCTTGTTTTTCCCCTTCTTCTTGCCTGCTAGTTGCTTTTGATTTTTGCCTTTGTCAGATGACACGACATTAACTTTGGAAGCAAGAGTGTTTTTTGATGCATTCATAGTTTGATTGGTAATGGAAAGAGTTTGACCAGATGTTCTTCCTACCGTTTGCATGCTCGAAGAACTGATCACATCGTCGCTAGCATGAGATCCCTTACTCGATTGTGGAGGAGGAGGAACAATGAAAGCTGGTCAGGGTGCATTGGGAATTTTGTCATAGAGCATGCCGGATTATGTGTAAATCAAATCCAAGTATTGGGCACGAGCAATTACTTGATCTTCTGTGACAAATCCACCTTTTGCCACATCCTCAGTGATTAATGGAAACAAGGATTTTATGTACCGCTCAGCCAAAAGCTAATCAGGAACATATGTCTTAACCATTCGACGACGACACTTCCACTCATGAATATGACCTAATATATGGGTAGAAGTAGTCTGTTTAAATTTGGTTAACAGTTCCATTCTAGTCTCGTATCTGATAGGTAACTGGAAGTGGGTCAAAAATGTGGTGGCTAAAGTGGTAAAGTTGTCGAAAGAAGCTCGTGGTAACTCAATGTACCACTTAGCAGTTGGACTAGTAAGAATTCTTTGGAAAAGACAGATTCTAACCGAATCATCATTTAAGGAGTTTGATGAACACCACAAATGAAAGGTCATGACATGATTTGATGGGTCTTCTCTAGGATTTCCATTGAATTTCGGAATGTCAGAAGGTAACTTATGTGGAATCACTAGCCACCAAGGTGCATATAAGATTGGATCATTAGTGAGCCATTTTAAATATGGTAATTCTAAAGTTGCTACAAATGGAAACTGTCGATTCAAGTTAGGTTGAGCATACCCAAAATATGATGGAATTTCTTGAGCAATAGGTCTTTGCATACCAACATAGGGCATCTGCATTTGATAACCTTGATAAGGTTGTTGTTAGACAAATTCGGCATAAGGTGGTTGTTGATAAACAGGTTGAATTTGTAGTTGTCCATAACCTGCAAAGCATTGTTGACCAGGACCTTGGTAAGCTTGATACTGTCCAAACCCAGGTTGAGCCTGTTGGGCAAGTCCAAATTGGGGTTGGACTTGCTGGAATTGAGGCTGTTGAAATTGGGGTTGCCACAGTTGTTGAATCAACTGTTGTTGTTGTTGGTATAATTGTTGCTTATTTAATGGTTGTTGTTTCCCAACAATGAAAGGTTGGCCAGGTTGTGAATAAACTATACCAGTGTAATCTTGAGTCAATCCAGATAAGGGTATACTAACCTGAGGTTGTTGAACCCCTGACGCAAGTGGTTGTTGTACAATAGCCTGAGAAACTTGAACTTCTTGACCCGAAACTTGTGGTTGTGAGGTAGAAGGACTAGCTTGTACCGATTGAGATACAACAGTTTGAACTTGTGACTGTGGTACAGTAGTAACAACAGGTGTAGTAGGAATAGCTGACACATTTTTCATTCGTTGTGTTGGATACACAAGCCTTTGTTAAACTGGCATTATTGGTTTACATTGACAAACTCGAATTCCAGGCTGACCTGAATGCTGAGGGATACTACCATATGATGGTCCTCCATAGGGAGGTGTTGATGCCTCAAAAATTGCTACAACAACACTGGGGGATAACCACCCGGTCCGGACCTTAAAGCAGCTCCTTTTCCGTTTGGTGTGGTGGCTCCGACTCGTTTAACTAGGTCCAGTTACCTTCTCCCTATCGCTATTGGTTTATGGTGTAGCTTTAACTACCAATAGACAGGGATATCAGATCACTTCTTCTTGTTGATCAGGCAAGAGAATGATCCTTAAGCTGATTTGGGTTCAGCCAAGCCACAACTAAAATTTTGCCTCTTCGAGAAGAGGACTTAAAAGAATGTAGAAATTACTCTAAACGCAAGATTATTCTAATTGCAAGCAAAAGAAAACTAATTTAAATCCTACTTAATTAGGCAGATATAAATCTACCCAACTAAGAGCAAGATAATTAAAATATTGGGATTTAAACATGTCTTGTTTATAATGAATATCAAGTTAATGAAGTAGTTCAATTAACTAATATTATGGATACCAAAACACATCCTATTGAGACCTATTAACTAAAATAATAAACCAACAACATTCCCGGAAGTAGTTCACAAAAATGATATTGATTATCAAATCAATAAATCCAATAATTAAATATTAATATATGGAAATAGTTCACAACACATTACCATTCAATAAATTAGTTTTATAAGACAGATTTCTGAGTACATAATTACTTAGAAATCATATTTTAATTCATAAGAACAGAGATACCAAATAACAATATTGAGACAAATTACCCATATTGACAATAGTGCACAAACATGAATAAAATGAGGCATTCATGTTACCATAAAAATGAAACTGATATTTGAAACAGTAGTATTAGAAATACCAATTTATTGCATCCATTTCTCTGACCTTGGTCTCCAACAGTCCTTTACATTGCTTGAACTTTTGCCTTCAAAACTAGATCCACAATAGTGCAAACTTTACCCTTCATACATGATTCAAGATACAAAGTAAAAATCCTCAATAATCCCCAGATCTGAGATTTTCTCTCCTCTCTCCTACAACTCTAAATCTTATTACAGTAGTGCTTTTAGAAGTCTAGAATTGCAGAGGAGAGCTCCCCCTTATTACATTCTGCAATCTATTATTTATACTATTTGTGAAGGAATTCTTGAGAGGAAAGTTTGTTGAAGAGAAATCTGTCCAATCTAATTTTATTTGCTCAAAATTCCAATTTTTAATTGTTGGAGCCTTCTCATTGATTGAGATCATTTTTTCCATATTTCTTCTACTGTTTTCCTACAAAAAGAAATCCAAATGAATTAAGATGCAACAATAAAATCAAAATATCAGTTCTGGTATTAAAATAAATCTAATCAAATTCAATTAAATAAATAATTGAAAATAAAATGTAAGCTTTCTATTGATGCATGGGATGGTTTGATTGGCCAAGGATATTATTGACGAATGGATCTATATTGAGGAGAGGTTTGGATAAATGAAAATGCAGAAAATAAAACCCAGGAAATTGATTTTGTTTTAAAAATTCATAGCTTGATCTTCTGTCTGATTTTTGACCCAATAAATGACTAAATCTGCTTGTGAAATCTCCTCAGAAATGTTCTCTTTGATTTTATCTTTCTAATGAGCCGTCCTGGGCTTCATTTGGCTAAGTATAACTAAATCTATGAGCCTCCAAAGTTGATGAATCAAATCTGACATAAATCTGGAAATTCTGTTGCTAGGCTAAAAATCAGAATTTTTAATTAAAAATCTAATCCTAAATTAGAATTAGAATTAATTCTAATTTAATTATTAACCATAAACTAAACTAATTATTAATTAATATTAATCTAATTAACTACTATATAATTAATTATTTATTAATCTATATATTATTAATCTAAATAATAATTACATTAAATTAAATTAATTATATGTTACATATTAATTAATTAAATTAATTTAAAATTTATTATTTAAATATTTAAACTAACTATATTAAATTACCTACCTTACTACCTTACTTCCATTCATATGGTAATGTATCACATAAACCATTTTTCAAAATAACGATTCATATGGAATGTACTCCCATAAACCATTTCAAGAGAATCGAATTAATATGTGAGCACAAAATGAATATCAACGTTTGACTTAATGCATCGGCATGTTGAGTCGGAATTGATAGAGCTTGCATTAGTTGAGGGTTCCCGATGCGATGGAGTAATCGCATTGAAATTCAAACTATTGAATTTTTTTAAACTTTGGTTAATGCCCCATTGCCCTTTGGTTAATCAGCGATCGGGATCGGGAGGTGTCAGGGGTTTCAAAAATGTGTCATTTAAAAGGTTTTGATGCGATTACCATCTCCGATCCGATCGCCCGATACGATTAATAATATATATATATATTATATTTTTATGTATTAAATTTTATTTTTAATTAAATTTATTATATTTAAATTAATAATTAATTTAAGATTTAATATTAAACATCAATTTTTATTTTGGTATTATTTATGAGGTTTATTTTATAAATTACAACCATTTTAATAAAAATGAAAATTAAACTACATTATTTTTGAAAATAAATGAAAAAAAAAATTACAGTCACTTTGAAATTATGATTCTTCGAGATTAGTTAATTTATTGGAGTAAATTATCAAATCCAGTTGCTTCATGATTTGGTTTGTATAAGTTAAAAAAAAATGAAAAAATGTTAGTGAGAACTAACTAAGGGTTAATATTTAAAATAAACGCATTATTGAACTAATTTATTTACAAAATGCAATATTGTACATTTTATGCATTTTTAACCCAGGCTAGATAAAGGATGAAACTTCAAAGGAGTACTATTTTCAAATCAGTTGACCAAATGAGGCGAAACAAGCGTCAACGGAAAGCTTATAAAAAATCGGTTTTAACAAAGCAATCAAAACAAGAATCCAATCAAAGTAAAAAAATTAACAAAAGCATAGGTTAATCAACTAAATAAAAATCCAAAAAGGTGTTTAATCAAATTTTTTATAGAAAGGGTCCCCATTATTTGAATTGAACATATCAATAATGGGGGGGTTGTATTTTTACCACAACAATGGCGACACACGGGAGAAGAACCAGTGATCTCTGTTTGATATAAATAAGATTTTCCTAAAATTAAAGTAAAAATAATCAAATAAGAAAATATTATTTTTTTGGAATGTTTGACTAGGTTTATTAGTCCGAATAAAAACAAAAATCATCTAACCATAGTTTTTCTTAAAATTCCTCATAAATTAAAATATTTCAAAACTCTGTATCAATCCTTCATTAGTTGTAAAGATAAAGCAGGGGTCACTTTATAGTTTAGCTTTTAAAATATACTCATTTGTTACAGGTAGAGCCACTGCTACCAGCGAACATATATAGTCTCAACAGGGTTACCTTTTAATCATCAATGATTAGAATCCCATTTCTTTAAAAATTATTGACCTAGAGATAAATCCATTTATATATGTATTACTTTTTATTTTTTTTATTTTTTGTTATAAATCTTAAAAGCCATTGTCCTGGTTTGGTGGCCAGAGAGTTGACAATGCCATTCACTAGTTATAATTGGACTGAACAAGCTGGCTCGTGATGAGACCCCTTGTCTTATAATTATTTGCAATCATAAGTCATTACCCTGGTTTGTTTAGCAGTGTTGGTAATGTCAGCCTATTTTTCCCTTATGATCATGGTAAGCAAGCTCATGATGAGACCTCTTATCTTTTAAGTTTAAATATATTTCTCGATCATACTCTAGAAAAATAAGACTTTTTGGGATAGGGAGAATCATTGACTCCTTAAGAGTTAAGAATGACAATTTCAGAGTTAAAGCTGCTTTGCTGTAAAGTGTCTTTACTTGGTTAAAAATAACTTTTCTTGACTGATAATAGAACTTTGAAAGATCTTAATAAAATATTGAAATCTCAAAATGATTACAATTTTGATGAAAAAAAATTCTCCAGATTTTATGATACTTTGTCAACTTCTCTAAATTGGTAATTTCTTCCTTAAGTATGTCTACCTTTATAATAAGAAAATCAAAGTTTACTAAGAGATTTAAGAAAAATAATAGGTGACTATTAATAAATTTTCTCCATGTATGCTGACCATTGTTAGGTAACAAGTAGGTCTTCCTAATAAATCATGGAAAAGTCACCAAAATCAAAATTGAAAACCAAAGGAAAAGAATTCTTATGCTAAAATGAGAAAAGAAATCAGCAAACAAAACAAAAATGAAGAAATTTTAAAAGTGGAAAGGAAAATCCAAGTTTCAAAAGATAAACTCAAACAAGAATATTTATACCAATGTCTCAACAATATGAAGAAAAAGAAAATAATCGTGTAATCAATCATTCTCATGTTGAGATTTGGGAAAATCATACTTTGCAGGGTTGTAAGTGTTTTAGGCTTTTTGGATAGAAGTGACGATAAAATTCAGCCACAATGAAAACTTTCTGTCTGATATCAATCTTCTTGTTTAAAAGCATCATCTTGATCATTTTCTAATAAAAGGGATGCTTAAAGAAACAAACTAAAGGCTCAGAAACTTCCTGGTGTAGCTGTTTCAATGAACATTATCGCTGCTTCTTGAAATAAAGCCAAGAGAAGAGTTTAAGACTTCGAAAATATGATCCGGCAGAGAATTGAAAGTTTTTTATGAAGATCTGCAAAACAGATTTATATATCAGAAAAACAAAACTAAAACTAAAGTAATAAAATGGAAATTTAATGAAAGTGGGTACATGAATCTTACCATTGGATAATTGCTTGTGATCTTACCTTGAAAGTTATCAATTTCTCCAAACTGGCTGACTTCTTATTTCAATTAACATTAAAAACATGAAGAAGTCAAACTAACCAAAATCCTGTAAACCAAAATCATTATTTATTTTATTTAAACTAAAGCAAGCAGTAAAATGTAAAAATGGAATGCTTTGTATTCAAGGAAATTGAAGTTAAAACCAATGCATCAGAAATGAGAATCAGAATTTGCAGTGATGAATGTTCTCAAAATATTATAAGTTTCATATAAACTCCATGATTTTATAAATTGTCCATAATCAAGACCAAATCTAGGATAATAAAATTTAAATATGAAGATAAAGAGGTCTTGAATTCCATTTTTAATTATGGAATTATATATTTAAAACTGGAATATATGAGAAATCAAAATGATTTTAAATATGCTGCAAATTGGTCATTAACTTCTTTCTTACCATAGTGGTTACCCAAGCTCGCTTTTAAAATAACACATCGCCGTATCGGATGATTCGCATCACATGTTTCTTCACCATGCTTGAATTTTAATTTGCAAGACTTCACCTTTGTTGCTATGTCATATATCGATTAAATGTTAATGGCTCAAAGGCATGCATTGAAAACTATCGCATCGGAGGTTGCGATGGCAAGTTGCCGATAAGAACAGGCGATGAGAACATGTGAAATGAAATGAAGCGATCGCATCATTAAAGAAATATTACATCGGAGATCGGAGATTATTTACATCGTGCTTCCCACATCGCAGATTCGAAGATGTGATGTGAGCACAAATAAAAATGCGATTGCGATATCGGCGATTGGCGAACTTTTGGTACCCGTTGTAACATAATATGATTATTACGATGCCGATATGTGATGAATGACGTGGCTAATAGGCGATCGGAAATCGGTGCGATCAGCAATCGACGCGATCGACAATCTTAAGCACACGATATAACAATTTTTGATACGCCGATATGCGATGAAGAGCAGACTCGATAACTTTATGATGGGATTTTAATAACATATCAGATCTGTGACATCGGTCCTTCTAAAGTTATGCTCCTACCATTATTGCGATTGAACGGACACGATATTTTATGAATTTGATTTGAATTTCATATCGGGTCCGGAATTATGTGGTCATCGCAATATTGGTAAAGTCATTTATCGGAGATCAGTGATTCATGATAATGGAAGTATATTCAACTGCAAACCTCCGATATGCGAAATGTGATATGACATATGAGTGAGGAGGTCTAAGATCATAAATTTGTTATAAAAAATGCTAAGGGCTTCTTTCGATGAAATATTTCGCTACAAATGATTGTGAAATGGATGATGCGATATCGAAAGGAAATTATTGACGAAAATGAGTGGGATGGTAGTATTGCGAATATGCATTCACCGCAGTATTAGCAATACAAAAACCAAATTGAAATGATGAATGAAAGCAAAGTTAAAAATGCTCAAATTCTAATGAATCGCAAATAAAATTTCCCTGAGCCTATTGCAAATTTGAAATGGGTTTTCTGCTTACTTTAAGTTTTGAAAACAAATAAAAATCTGCAAATAAAACAGAACACAAATAAAAAATAAATTAAGGAAAAGAGAAACTAATAAGAGATGAGAATGAACTCGTGAATGCATACCTGGTAGGAAATTCTCTATAGTTTTTACCTCATGAATTTTCAAATCCTTCGTTGCATTTATCAAAATTTTTCCTTTGTCCAAAATCATCTCATTATTTATTCTAAATCGGAGTGAGCAATCAGCCTAAATAAAATCTGTTTATTCATGTTTAGGAAATGTAAAATTTACCAAAAATAAATATAAAAATAGGCTTCCCTTTTGAATTGAAACAACAATTTATTACCTCTGCTTATTCTGAATAACTTAAGAAGAATCTGTATTGATATAGCGACTATTCAATAATGTCTTTAGTAAATGAATATGATGCCTATTGCAACATCAAATAATAAACTAAAGATCAGAATGGGATAAAGCCACTAATTGTGAAAAAATGTCAAAACAGATTTGAATGTGTGCACATAGCGAAATGGACATCCTTAAGGTCAGCTTAGCAAATTTCGAGAGAGATAATATGAATTTCATATGATTACCATGAAAGGTTAGACTGACTAATAATGATTGAGTCGGAATTAAACTTATCATAGACAGTCATACATTTCATGGGATAATGAAATCATGAAGCTTTTATATCCTTAAAACCTTTATCATATAAATTTTAAAAGAAAATCTTAAAAGGGAGTCTCAAAATGAAGAAAAGTGGCTTTAAAGTGATTGATGCCAAGTGCAACCTCAATTGAATTTAATCAAGACATTATTCGAAATAGGTAGAGTAGAGGTATTGTTGCAAGAACTTTAAAAATGAAAGCAAGAATTAAAATTTTCTGATAAGCAAAAATATTTTCACTGAACATGTATGAGAAGCGCTGATTGCTTTGTTTTATTTTTTAATCTACAAAACTGTTAAAAACAAATCAATTATACAAAACAAACTAACAAAATTAATTCTACTCCTATTCTAACCATATACATGAAAATGACTAGGTATAGTCATATTTCCAATGTAACCATTTTCTCATTTTAATTCCTGCATGTATGTACAGTTCAAATGTTAGTAATAAAAATAGAAATCTTTTTGAACTAAGAAAATTAAATATGAAATCAGAATGTACAATTATTGTCATTGTTAGTAACTTATTTAAAATCTCTTTCTCTTGAATTTTCCTTTCCAATTGAATACCAATTAGAGCATCGAAATCTGAATGGATCTCTATTAATGATTGGGAAATGTTCAAAGGAAGAGATAACAGGCCAGATTGTAAAAATATATCCTCTAGTTGAGATTGTCTTTGAGGAAATAGAAACTTTTGATAAGAAAGGAACATCAGTTGATATTGACATGTTAACAACTTTTGATGTTCATGGTTATAACATGAAACTTCAATTTCCCAATAAAGAAATTCATCAATTGAGTGTTTGACAGTAAAATGCTCAATATGGCAGCATAAAGTGTTAAAATTCTGAAAAATAAAATAAAAAAATAAATCTAAATTTAAACAAAATAAGTGTGAAATAAAAACTAAAATGAAATCACTATTTGTACAACTAATGTTACAACACAATTGAGATCGTTTTGAAATAATTTTATTTTCACAAGGATTGGCCAGAATTATAGAATTTGAGTAATTTTGAATTCCAACTTGTGAATTAGAAAACGAATTATGATTATGAGTAGGAATGAGAGCTTGATCATGATACGAATCATAAATTGGAAAGTTTTCTCGAATAATGAAATAATGAAGATAATTTGTTGCTCTAAAATGAAGATTGGTTGGGATAATTTCTAAATTGAAGCTTTCCTCATTCTCAGATGCTATTTGAATTTTATCATGAGAATTCTCTTGAGAAGAATAGAAATCAAAAACCTCGATGTCAGAGTAATTATCATAAATGACTTTACAATATTCTCTAGAATTCTCTTCTATTTTATCCAATATATCAAAACAAGGAGGAGCAATAATTTCATGTTCATTAATGGCAAAAGAATGATCATTAATTGCTTCTCTATCTTGATAAAAACTTAATGGTAATTCATTTAGATCAGCCTCTGTATTTTCTGAAATATCATTAATACCGAGAAGGGAAAAATTACCATCATTAAAAATATCAGGATAAAGGGAAAAATGTGAACCTGAAACAATGCATTTAAAACTGTCTCTGTTTGAGAACTCTTATGCATTATGCTCGATGTAAATTTCAGATTCTAAATCATTCCTTTGTGTACTCATGCTTTCTTGAAGAAGGTTTCCTTTTTGCTCATCATGGAAAAATTCAGAAATTTGTATAGCAGTGTGCATTTTATTATTTACTTTGATTGCTGCTTGCAGCTGCTGATTTGCGATCTGATTTTCTAAATTCACTGTAGAGTAGCTTTCATATTTCAAAGCGCTCTTTCTTCAAAATTGCTGATGTTGTCTTCTTGCATTTGATTAGAAATATCTTCTAAGATTTGTGAAACCACTTCATTACAATTTATTTGTACATCCAAATTGGAATTCTCATTTATATTGGAAGGGGATGGAACAAAGCTTGAATTAATTTCATATAGATTGAGAATGGTTGGAAGAGAACAAATATATTCAAACCAATATAATTATTCTTCTTCCGTAGGTTTATCTTCAACTTTAAATCTTAAATAATTCAAGTAAAATCAAATATTAAAATCATTAACAGACTCATTTTCAAACCTTCGTAAATATTCAATTTCATCACATACGTGTTCATAATCATAGCCGTCAAATTTACAAATGAAAATTGAAACAAATTGATCCCAGCTGTGGATTGAGGCAACTGGAAGAGTTTTACACCAGTTTCTGGCTTTTGCCGCAAATGTGAGAGTAAAGATTCTGCATAAGATGCCTTCATCAATTCCTTGAAAATCATAATTTTAAACATTTTGAATAAATTGAAAGACATGATTAAAAGCAAAAGAATTTTTCTTACCATTGAATTTTACCTGAGACAATAGTTTTACCACTTCGGGTGGAGTATTGGAAGATGCACATCCATGGATACAACTCCAATTTGGAAGTTTAAGAGGAGTCATCATGATTAAATAAAGTGTTAAATTGAAAAGACTCCAATAGACAAAAATTCTCAGGCCCTCTTTCTGGCGCCAAAAATGTTGATGCCTCGAAAATCGTTACAACAACACTAGGGGATAACCACCCGGTCCGGACCTTAAAACAACGCCTTTTCCATTTGGTGTGGTGGCTCCGACTGGTTTAACTAGGTCCAGTTACCTTCTCCCTATCCCTATTGGTTTATGGTGTATCTTTAACTACCAATAGACAGGGATATCAAATCACTTCTTCTTGTTGATCAGGCAAGAGAATGATCCTTAAGCTGATTTGGGTTCAGCCAAGCCACAACTAAAATTTTGCCTCTTCGAGAAGATGACTTAAAAGAATGTAGAAATTACCCTAAACGCAAGCTTATTCTAAGATGCAAGCAAAAGAAATTAATCTAAATCCTATCTTAATTAGGCAGATATAAATTTAACCCAACTAAGAGCAAGATAATTAAAATATTGGGATTTAAACATGTCTTGTTTATAATGAATATCAAGTTAATGAAATAGTTCAATTAACTGATATTATGGATACCAAAACACATCCTATTGAGACCTATTAACTAAAATAATAAACCAAAAACATTCCCGGAAGTAGCTCACAAAAATGATATTGATTATCAAATCAGTAAATCCAATAATTAAACAATAATATGTGGAAATAGTTCACAACACATTACCATTCAATAAATCAGTTTTATAAGGCAGATTTCTGAGTAAATAGTTACTCAGAAATCAGAAATTAATTCATAAGAACAGAGACATAATAACAACACTGAGACAAATTACCAATATCGACAAAAGTGCACAAACATGAATAAAATGACACATTCATGTTACCATAAAAATGAAACTGATATTTGAAATAGTAGTATTAAAAATACCATTTATTGCATCCATTTCTCTGTCTTTGGTCTCCAATGGCTCTTTACATCGCTTGAACTTCTACTTTCAAAGCTAAAGTCACAATAGTGCAAACTTTGCCCTTCATGCATAATTCAAGATACAAAGGGAGAATCCTCAATAATCCTCAGATCTGAAATTTTCTCTCCTCTCTCCTACAACTCTAAATTCTTTTTACAGTAGTGCTTTCAGAAGTCTAAAATTGCAGAGAAGAGTAGCCCCCTTAATTACATTCTGCAATCTATTATTTATACTATTTGCAAAGGAATTATTGAGAAGAAAGTTTGTTGAAGGCAAATCTGGTAAATCAAATTTTATTTGCTCAAAAATTCTAATTTCCAATTGCTGGAGCATTCTTATTGACTGAGATCCTTTTTTCCGTATTTCTTCCACTATATTCCTGCAAAAAGAAATCAAAATAAATTAAAATGCAACAATAAAATCAAAATGTCATTGCTGACATTTAAAACAAATCCAATCAAATACAATTAAATAAATAATTGAAAATAAAATGTAAGCTTTCTATTGATGCATGGGATGGTTTGATTGGCCAAGGATATTATTGACGAATGGATCTGCATTGAGAAGAGGCTTGGACAAATGAAAATGTAGAAAATAAAACTCAGAAAATTGATTTTGTTTTAGAAATTCTTAGCTTGATCTTCTGCATGATTTTTGTCCCAATTAATGACCAATCTGTTAGTAAAACCTCTTCAGAAATGTTCTCATTGATTTTATCTTTCTAATGGGCCATCCTGGGCCTCATTTGGCCAAGTATAACTCAATCTATGAGCCTCCAAAGTTGATGGATCAAATCTGGCATAAATCTGGAAATTATATTGCTGGGCTAAAAATGAGAATTTTTAATTAAAAATCTAATTCTAAATTAGAATTCTAATTTAATTATTAACCATAAACTAAGCTAATTATTAATTAACATTAATCTAATTAGCTAATATATAATTAATTATTTATAAACAAATTAAATCTAATA
>APFE031621207.1:54747-98206 GCA_000404065.3 Pinus taeda
TTTTGAAATTAGTAATCAATTTGGGAAATTGGAGTAAATTACTAAAATCCCGATAATTCATGATTTAGTTGTATAAGTAAAAAAAATGAAAAATGTTAGTAAAAACTAACTAGAGGTTAATATTTACAATAAATGCATTATGGAACTAATTTATTTACAAAATACAATATTGTACATTTTATGCATTTTTAACCTAGGCCAGATAAATGACAAGACTTCGAAGGATTACCATTTTCAAACCATTCGTCTAAATGAGGCGAAACAAGCGTCAATGGGAAGCTTATAAAAAATCGATTCTAACAAAGCAATCACAACAAGAATCCAAAGAAAATGAAAAATTAACAAAAGCGTAGGGTAATCGACTAAATAAAAAATCCTAAAAAGGTGTTTAGCCAAATTTTTTATAGAAAGGGTCCTCATTATTTGAGTTGAGCAAGTCAAAAATGGGGGGGTTGTGTTTTTACCACAACAATGGCGACACTCGGGAGAAGAACCAGTTATCTCCGTTAATATGAATGAGGTTTTCTCAAAATTCAAGTAAAAATAATTAAAGAAGAGAAAATTATTTTTTGGAAAGTTTGACTAGGTTTATTATTTTGAATAAAAACCAAAATCATCTAACTTATAATTTTTCTTAAAATTCCTCATAAATTAAAATATTTCAAAACTTTATATCAGTCTTTAATTAGTTGTAGAGATAAAGTAGGGGTCACTTTACAGCTTAGTTTTTAAAATATACTCATTTGTCACAGGTAGAGCCACTGCTGCCAGCAAACATCTATAGTATCGACAGGGTTACCTTTTGATCATCAATGATTTAGAATCCCATCTCATTAAAAATTATTGACCTAGAGATAAATCCTTATATATATATATATTATTATTATTATTTTTTGTTATAAATCTTAAAAGCCATTGTCCTGGTTTGGTGGCTAGATAGTTGACAATGCTATTCACTGGTTATTATTGGATTGAACAAACTGGCTCGTGATGAGACCCCTTGTCTTATAATTGTTGGAAATCATAAGCCATTACCCTGGTTTGTTTAGCAGTGTTGGTAATGTCAGCCTATTTTTCCCCTATGATCATGGTAAACTGACTCATGATGAGACCTCTTATCTTTTAAGTTTAAATATATTTTTGGATTACATTATAGAAAAATAAGACTCTTTGGGACAAGGAGACTCATTGACTCCTTAAGAGTTAAGAATGACAATTTTAGAGTTAAAGGTGTTGTGCTGTAAAGTGTCTTTACTTGGTTATAAATAACTTTTCTTGACTGATAATAAAACTTTGAAAGATCTTAATAAAATTTTGAAATCTCAAAATGATTGCAATTTCGATGAAACAAAAATCTTCCAGATTTAATGATACTTTGCCAACTTTTTTTGATTAGTGATTTCTTCCTTAAGTATGTCTACCATTATAATAAGAAAATCAAACCTTACCAAGAGAATTAAGAAAAGCTAATAGGAAGACTAAAGAAGTAACAAGGAACTGCGCGGAGCTGGAGCGGAGCGTGAAGACCTAGACTACTGCGAGCTGCTGCTGCGCCGCCGCCTCGGCCTGGGCTGCGAGGCCTGCTCTCTGGGCCCTGGCTTCAGCCATGGCCCAACCAGATCCTTCCCATGGGGATGTGGAGAAAGCCTTTTCTGATCTGGTAAAGTCTCTTCCCCCTGCCCGACCGAAACCAACAACTTCAAAATTTGTTAAGAAGCTGGATATTCTTCAAGAAGTTCAGCTGCCTCCATCTCTTCCTCGAATGGCAGCTCTATCACTAGCAGAAAAAGGTCTCATTGGACAGTTTACAGGCTTATGGCCTTCACCAAAAACAGTCCAATGATGGGTGGAAAGGAACTGGTCCGATAAAATACAAGGAAAGATTTCAATTCGTTTCTGTGGCAAAGGTTACTATACCTTTCATTTCGAAACCAAAGCAGATAAGGACCTGATATTCAGGAATGGGCCCTATTTTATGGACTCTTGAGGGTTATATCTAAACAAGTGGACTCCTGATTTCAATCCCGAGCTAGACATCCCTAATGCGGTTCCGGTATGGGTCCGTCTTCCCCATCTGCCCTTGCATTGTTGGGGAGATGAATCGGTCAAAGCAATCGGGAATGCAGTAGGAAAATACATTGACAGAAGTGAGCCCAAAGACAACATGCAAGCCTGTGCAAGGATCTGCGTAGAAGTGGACCTCGGAAAAGGACTGCCGGAGGCCATCAAGCTGAAGGTGGATGAATGGAGCTACATACAGCAGTTAGATTACGAGCAAATACCCTTTAAATGCAAGGTATGTCATGAATATGGTCATTTTGCTAATAGATGCACTAAAGTAACCAATTTGGAAACAGAAGACCAAGGAGGACAATGGGAAACTGTGAAAAAGAAGAAAGCAGCACCTCCGTCCAAATCTGAACCATCCTCTGAACAACCTGGCTCTTCCTCCCTCCGCCCCAATTCTCCCCCTCCCAAACCCTCGGGTCCTTCCCAAGACCCCTCCTTCCCCTCATCCTCCAACCCTTTTCTTATTTTATCTTCTGATGATCCTCAATCTGATCAGCCCTCCCTTGAGTTGTCTGATCCACCCATGATTACCTCGATTCTCTCTCAGCCCTCCTTTGACCCTCCCCCTCCCAGAACCACTAGAAGTTCTTCAAAGGATATTGGCGCCTCAAGTGATCTCCATAAGAAGCTTGGACCAGGACGAAAGTCAGCCAAACAACATCGAGAAGAAAGCACGCAAAAGGATATTGCCCTTGGGATCCAAACCCCAATGGACTCCTTCATGACAGGATCCCAAGAAAAAGAAATAGCAGGAAGAGACCATGAGAGGCGAGCACCTCCTCGCACAAATGCCCCATGATGAAGCTCTTATCTTGGAACAGTAGGGGCATGGGGCACCCCTCCAAATCAGCTGCCTTACGAGATCTTCTCCAAATAGAAAGACCCGAAATTATTCTGATTCAAGAAACCAAACAAAGTCAAAGTGAAATGCAAAAAATTGTAGATGCCCAAAAAAACTTCTCAGGGGCCAGCAGCAACTCCAGAGGAGCATCTGGAGGAATCACAACCATATGGAATAATCAACACTGGGATTGCAAGTCATCCTTTCTCAATCAAAATTGGTTAAGGATTAATCTAAGTCACAAAGATGAGAGCTGTGATCTCATCATTTACAATGTCTATATCCCCAATTAGTATCGAGAAAAGGAACAGTGTTGGAAGGATTTGAAAGAAGATATAGATAACGAGCAGAACCCAAACATCATTCTAGCTGGAGACTTCAACTTAGTCCTCCATGCGAATGAGAAAAGAGTGGGAAATTTCACCCACGAACCCTTCAGAACTCAGTTCGAAGGAATTATGTCCGATCATGAGTTGATGGATATTATCCCAAAAAATCAAAAATATACCTGGAATAATAGAAGGTTGGGACCAGGCAATATCATGGAACGATTGGATAGAATTCTGGTTAACATCTCCTTGCTTTCCTCCTTTGCTTCGGGTCACACAAAAATACTCAATGCTACGGCCTCAGACCACTTTCCCATCCTCCTAACGTTGGACTCCCATTCTCAGCTGGGACCAATCCCGTTCAGGTATAATCCTCTCTGGCGAAACAATGCTGAGGCTGAAGCTATCATAGAAGCAACCTGGAAACACCATGTAGAAGGCTCTCCTAGTCATATATGGGAAACAAAAATCAGAAGCACAAGGAAAGATCTCAAAGACTGGGCAAAAGTCAGCTATCAAGAGCCAGAAAAGATTAAAAAAAAAATACAGCAAGACTTGGAGGAAATCCAAAAACAAATTGAAGATCAAGGGTTCACCCACCAGCTAAAAAATAAGGAATGGGAAGCACAAGGGCAGCTAATGCACATTAAGAGAGCGGAAGAAACCAAGTGGAGAATTAAATCAAGACAGCTATGGCTGAAAGAAGGGGACAAAAACACAGCTTACTTCCACAAGCAAGCCACAGTCAGGAAGGTAAGGAACAATGTAAATGCAATTACGGACAGTCAAGGCAGCCAACATAATGACCAAGAATCCATCAAAAGAGCTGCCTCCCTTCACTTCAAAAGCCTCCTCATGGAAAACCAAGAAGAAACCGACTACGCTGTGCTGCTACAGCACCTTCCAAAAGGCATTTCTCAAGAGGCGAATGACAGTCTAAACCGAGAAATAACGGAGGAGGAAATCAGAAAAGCTATCTGGACCCTACAACCGGACAAGTCTCCAGGCCCAGATGGTTTTCCAATCAATTTTTACAAGGATCATTGGCACTTGATAAGAAAAGACCTTGCAAAGATGTTGAGGGGAATTCAAAGAAAAGGGAAAATGGGGGGCTTCACAAACTCAACCTTCCTCGCCCTCATCCCCAAGGAAAATCGACCCACATCCTTCTCCAGGTTTCGACCAATTTCACTGTGTAACTCCTCATATAAGATTTTCACGAAAATCATAGCTTCTAGACTCCAACCCCTCCTTCCATCCCTTATCTCTGAAAATCAAGGAGGCTTCCTATCTAATAGGAAAATCCACGACACAATTACCTTGGTCCAAGAAGCCATTCATTCCAGCACTTCTAGGCAAGAGAAAGGTTTCGTTCTCAAGCTCGACTTAGCCAATGCTTTTGACCGGGTAAGACACTCCTTCTTGTTCGCTGTCTTGAGAAAAATGGGATTCAATTCTGCCTTTATCAGTACCATTGCTGCCTGCATTTCAGGCTGTTGGATTTCACCTCTGATTAATGGGCGCCCTTGTGATGCCTTCCAATCCTCCCGAGGGTTAAGGCAAGGCTGCCCTCTCTCCCCTTATCTCTTCATTCTTATGGTTGAATCCTTTAGCAGGGCACTAGATCACAACAGAAGAGTTGGCCTCATCTCCGGCATCAAATCCGGGAATGGAGTCAAGAACATCAACCACTCCCAATTTGCCGACGACACTCTACTAATTGGAGGAGCATCCACTACCATTGCAAGGCGTTTCAAGACTCTCCTCGATCAATTTATGGAGTACTCAGGGGGAGAGATCAACTTTCATAAAAGTTGCATCTATGGCTGGAATATTTCCAACCAAACCGCTCACAGCATCGCCAATATCTTTGGAGTTGCATATAAAGCAAACTGGGACCACTTCACCTACCTTGGGATGCCGATCAGCCTGGGACCATTAAAAGCTGCTACTTGGAATGAAATAATAGACAAAGTCAAGCAGAAGATCCAACAATGGGGAACTCAATGGCTCAATCCAGCAGGCAGAATAATTCTCCTCAAATCAGGTATATCCTCCTTACCTTTATATCGATTTACACTTTATCAAGCTCCTGCTATATTTCATCATAAGTTGGAAATTGCCCTTCGAAACTTCTTATGGCAAGGAGGGAAAAAAGAAAAAAATAGATTTAATTTGGTAAGCTGGAAAAGTGTAATTCAATCTCAGGACAGAGGTGGTCTGGGAATTAGAGCCCCCAAAATCCAAAATCTGGCATTTGGGATCAAAATAGCCTGGAGGTTAATCAATGAGCCAAAAGCCTGGTGGAAACAGGTCATAGAATGCAAATACCTCAACGGCAAAAGGCAAAGACTTCTTGAAGTAGACATTCCCAACAGAGATGCCACCAAAATTTGGCAGCTCTACAAGAAAGCAATCCCCTTCCTCATTCAAAACACTTCAAAGATCCCTGGAGGAGGGGACAACATCAACTATGCTACAGACAAGATAATGGGTCTCCCACCTCTAAATACAATTGAAGAAGCCATCCCCTTCATACACCACCTCAATTGTAAAGGCATCCAGAGACTAGACCAAATATCGAAATGGGATGTAGATACAGGAGCCTGGACTAATTGGGAATTTCCAGCCACTCCATCAGCTTTAGAAGCAAGCCTCAAAGCCCTCCAAAAAAATCTTCAGAACAGAGCCCCCATAAAAAAAGGAGCAGCAGACGGATTTCGATGGGACCCCACGGGTTCAAGCTATACCATCAAGTCTGGATATCATCACATCTGTAATAGCACTTATCAGATCCCCATATGGAACCATTGGCAGATAATTTGGAAATCTGAGGCTATCCCCAAAATCAAATTCTTCACCTGGCTGCTGCTAAAAGGCAAAGTCCTCACATCTGAAAACTTAAGAAAGAGAGGGATCATCGGTCCTTCAAGATGCCCCAACTGCTGCTCAGCAGAGGAAACAATTCAACACTTGTTCCTTGACTGCCCCTTCGCCAAGAGACGCTGGATCAATTTGTCCTCCTTGGGCAATATAAACTGGCAACCCCAACAGAACATTTCAGAGACAATACACGAATGGAGAAAAAACTGCCCATGGAAAGACAAGAGGAGAAAGATTGTTAAAAGAATTTGGGCTATCATTCCTCATAACCTTCTTTGGAAAATTTGGCTCACAAGAAACAAAAAGATCTTCCAAAACAAGGAGAGTAATGTTCGAACGACATGCAATAAAGCCCACACCTTGGCACAAGAGACAATAGCAGCAAAGTATAAAGGAAAAATACAAGCAGCAGATTACTCAGTGGAAGAAAGATCAGTTATCAGGCACATACTAGATCGACCAGGTCATCATCAGGATACTCAGAGAACTGACAGACAGAAGCAAACACAAGCCAGGGAGTGGAAGATCAGAATTCCAGCACAGGATTACAAGGTGTGGATGCAGAGCAGTAACTGTCCAACTCTACACTTTGATGGTGCATCAAAGTCCAACCCAGGACAAGCAGGAGCGGGAGGAGTTATTTTAAATGAGTCTGGGAATGAAATCTGCAGCTATGAATGGAGCTTGGGAAGAAAAACAAACAACATTGCAGAGGCATTAGCCCTATATCAAGGACTAATACAATTAAAAAATATGGGCATTAGAAAGGCATTAGTTTTTGGGGACTCCACAATAATTATTCGCTTTATGAACTACAATCAGTGCTCTCCCAACAGTAACCTCCAGCAACACATTGAGCGCATCAAACTCCTCCTCACTCACTTTGAATACATCAAGTTCTATCACATACTTCGCACGCTAAACATGAAAGCAGACAAATGTGCGAATAATGCAGTAGGAAAGCAGGAAGGTGTGTTAAGGCACAACAACAGAGAAGGTTTTCAACCCCTGCCATGACTCAGAACAATCCTGGTACTGCCCAGATTCGCATGGTCATCAAGTGTGCGAAGGGCATGGTCTCCACAGTAGCAGGACAAACTGCAGAAAGTAAATTACGCACATCCAGTCAAATCCGAACCTCGATAGAGGTAATCACCTGTCAACAAGGAAAAACAACTCAATTCAGCGCCGGCACAAGGCTTGAAAATACAACAAAAGGAGATTGTCTGAAAGATTTGGGGCAGAACCTCACCATTCCCGTGATTCCGACTCTAGTTTGGTATCCTACCCATTGTTCGATCCATTCTATAAATAAGAGCACCAGCAATCAAAGCATCGCCCATTATGATCAAGAGACTGTGCAGCAACATCTGTTTGAAGCAGGCGTTTTTATTCAGTGTCTCAGAAGGAACGATCCTCTGCGTCTCATAAGGAACGATCCTCTGGTATTGCCTCCCTTTATTTTGTTTAGTTTTATTCTAACTACTGTTGCGGTGATCTACAGGACCGCTCAAGTTTGTATCAGCAGGGCGTCTCGTCCTGCAGCTCTTCCTTTAAATCATTCTGCGCCCTCCTCTCTTCGTCTCTATCCGGCACTCTCTGTTCTCCCTGCCTCACTCATCCTCTGTCTCAATCCTTTTCCCTCCGTCCGTCTCTTCAGCGAGCTTTCTTCAGCTCCCTCCCCTCTCTTTTTCCTCGTCCTCACCTCTGATATTCCCTTCTACCCCGTCTACCTTCCACCCATCCGACCTCTGGTCTATTTCCCCTCAGTCTCGTTCAATAAGCCCCCTACCAATCTCTCATCAGTAACCGTTGCTCTGAAAGCGGGATACTTTTTTTCTCCTGTCAGTATTTCCAGAACCCATCATCACGTCAATAACGCTCTTAATTCTCCCGCCTACTTGGCCCCTGTTTTCACCTACCTCCCCAACTGCAACATACTCACTTCAATGGCGCGCAGTGAGGATTGTTTCCACTATGCTGATCTGCAAGCTGAGTTAGAGAAATAAGGACTCAGCAGTCAATGTTAGATAAAAAGCAAAGCCTATTGGACGCAAGATTAGAAGAGCACGATAGGCGTCTTGACGAGCAAAGCAGGAGGCTCTTTGAACAGGACCGCATTAACACTGAAAAATATAAAGCAGAAATCCAGCTCTTTATGCACAAGGCTACCTCCCTCCAGGAGCAATTCAGGTAGCTCACAAACCGCTGCGCCCATGCCGAAGAGTCAATTTCCATTCTGAAATTCATGATGGAAAAGAACGCCATTGCCACCAGCTCCTCCAGCGTCAAACAAGAAGCTAAAGATGACAACCCGGAGGAATCAACGGCACGACACATCCAACACATCATGATTGACTGAATGAATTTTAAATGTATCTTTTTGTTATTCTCCTTTATTAGAATCTATAGTAGTGCTGTTTTTAATAGTAGCAAAAAAAGAAAACTAAGGACCAAGGGGGTAGCCACTTTTTGTAAACCCCTTCTCCTTCTCAGTCTGCGCAATCTATGTACCAGAGGATTCGAAATCCCTGTTTTTTTTCAGAATATAATATATAGCAACCGACCATTTCAAAAAAAGAAAAAAAAAGAAAAGCTAATAGGTGACTATTAGCAATTTTTTCTCCATGTATGCTGACCATTGTTAGGTAACAAGTAGGCCTTCCTAATAAATCGTGGCAAAGTCACCAAAATCAAAATTGAAAACTAAAGGAAAAATAATTCTTAAGCCAAAGTGAAAAAGAAATCAGCAAACAAAAATAAAAATGAAGAAATTTTAATAGTGGAAAGGAAATCCAAGTTTCGAAAGATAAATTCAAACAAGAATGTTTATACCAATGTCTCAACAATATGAAGAAAAAGAAAATAATCGTGTAATCAATCATTCCCATGTCGAGATTTGGGAAAATCATACCTTGCAAGGTTGTGAGTGTTTTAGGCTTTTTTGAATAGCAACAATGATAAAATTCAGCCACAATGAAAACTTTCTGTCTGATATCAATCTTCTTGTTTCAAAGCATCATCTTAATCATTTTCTAATAAAAGGAATGCTTAAAGAAACAAACTAAAGGTTCAGAAACTTCCTGGTGTAGCTATTTTGACGAAGATTATCGCTGCTTCTTGAAATAAAGTTAGGAGAAGAGTATAGGACTTCGAAAATCTGATTTGGCAGAGGATTGAAAGCTTCAAATGGAGAACATTGGATAATTGCTTTTGATCTTACCTGAAAGGTATTAGTTTCTCCAAACTCGCTGACTTCTTATTTTAATTAACATTAAAAACATGAAGAAGTCAAACTAACCAAAATCCTGTAACCCAAAATCAATATTTATTCTATTAAACTAAATCAAGCAGTGAAATGTAAAAATTGAATGCTTAGTATTCAAGGAAATTGAAATTAAAACTATGCATTAGAAATGAGAATGCGAATTTGCAGTAATGAATGTTCTCAAAATATTATAAGTTTCGTATAATTCCATGATTTTATAAATTGTCCAGAATCAAGACCAAATCCAAGATAATAAAACTTAAATATGAAGATAGAGAGGTCTTGAATTCCATTTTTAATTATGGAATTATATATTTAAAACTGGAATATATGAGAAATCAAAATGATTTAAATATGTTGCAAATTGGTCATTAACTGCTTTCTTACCATAGTGGTTACCCAAGCTCGCTTTTAAAATAACACATCGGCGTATCGGATGATTCGCATCACATGTTTCTTCACCATGCTCAAATTTTAATTTGCAAGACTTCACCTTTGTTACTATGCTATATATCGATTAAATGTTAATGGCTCAAAGGCATGCATTGGAAACTATCGCATCAGAGGTTGCAATGGCAAGTTGCCGATAAGGACAAGCGATGAGAACATGTGCAATGAAATGAAGCGATCACATCATTAAAGAAATATTATATCGGAGATCGGGGAATTTGCGTTGTGCTTCCCATATCGCAAAACTCACATCGTAGATTCAAAGAAGTGCCGTGAGCATAAAAAATGCGATGAAGCAATTGCGATATCGGTGATGCAATGGATGACATAGCTAATCGACAATCAACAAACTTTGGGTACCCGATGTAACACAATAAGATTCTTGCGATGCTGATATGCGATGAAGAGTGGACTCGATAACTTTATGATGGGTTTTTAATAACATATCGGATCTGTGACATTGGTCCTTTTAAAGTTATGCTCCTACCATTATTGCGATTGAGCGGACGCGATATTTTTATGAATTTGATTTGAATTTCATATCGGGTCGAGAATTATGTTGTCATCGCGATATCGGTAAATTCATTTATTGGAGATTGTCGATTTATGATAATGGAAGTATGTTCAATTGTAAACCTCCGATATGCAATATGCAATATGACATATGAGCGAGGTAATACATCGGAGATCTTTTATGAACAATTTGTTATAAAAATATTAAAAGCTACCTCCAATGCAATATTTTGCTACAAATGGTTATGAATTGGATGATGTGATATCAAAATGAAATGATTGACGAAGATGAGCGGGATGATAGTATTGCGAATAATTTTATTGAAGTATCAACAATATGAAAATCAAGTTGAATCCTATGATATTGCTTGAAATTTCAATTGGGTTTTCTGATGGTTGAAAGCAAAGTTAAAAATGCTCAAATCGAATGAATCACAAATAAAATTTCCTTGAACCTGTTGCAAATTTGAAATGAGTTTGCTGCTTACTTCAAATTTTGAAAACAAATGAAAACCTGCAACTAAAACAGAACAAAAATAAAAAATAAACTAAGGAAAAGATAAACTAATAATAGATGAAAATGAACTTGTAAATGCATACTTGGAAGGAATTTGTCTGTAGATTTTACCTTATGAATCTTTAAATTATTCCTTCGATTTATCAAAATTTTGACTTTGTTCAAAATCATCTCATCATTTATTCTAAATCTAAGTGTGCAATCAGCCTAAATAAAATATGTTTATTCATGTTCAAGAAATACAAAATTTACTAGAAATAAATATGAAAATATGTTTCCCTTTTGAATTGAAACAACAATTTATTACCTCTGCTTATTCTAAATAACTTGAGAATAATCTATATTGTTATAGCCACTGTTCAATAATGCCTTTAGTAAATGAATATGATGCATATTGCAACTAAAGGTCAAAATGGGGTAAAGCCACTAATTGTAGAAAAATATCAAAACATATTTGAATTTGTGCACAAAATAGAATGGACATCCTTAGCAAATTTTGAGGAAGATAATATGAACTTCATATGATTACCGCGAAAGGTTAGACTCACTAATAATGATTGAATTAGAATTAAGTTTATCATAGACAGCCATCCATTTCATGAGATAATGGGATCATGAAGCTTTTATATCTTCAAAACCTTTATCATATAAATTTCAAAAGAAAATCTTAAAATGAAATCTCGAAATGAAGAAAAGTGGCTTTGAGGCAATCGATGCCAAGTGCAACCTTAACTGAATTTAATCAAGACATTATTCAAAATAGGCAGAGTAGGTATTGTTGTAAGAAATTTTAAAAGGAAAGCAAGAATTAAAACTTTCTGATAAGGAGAAAATGTTTCAGTGAACATGCATGAGAAGGCTGATTGCTTTGTTTTATTTTTTAATCTACAAAACTATTAAAAACAAGTTAACTATACAAACAAACTAATTAAATTAATTCTACTCCTATTCTAACCATATACATGAAAATAACTAAGTATAGTCATATTTCTAGTGTAACCATTCTCTCATTTTTATTCCTACATATATGTACAGTTCAAATGTTAGTAATAAAAATACAAATGTAATTAAACTAAAAAAATTAAATATGAAATTAGAATGTACAGTTATTGCTAGCAACTTAATTAAAATCTCGTTCTCTTGAAATTGACTTTCCAATTCAATACCAATTGGATCATAGAAATCTGGATGGATTTCCATTAATGATTGGGAAATGTTCAAAACAGGAGATGATAGGCCAGATTGTAGATATGAGTTTTCAAATTCAAAGGCGTGGAAAAAATTGTTAGTATTATGTACAAATGTTAAATCATTGACAATCTTCGATGAAAGAAAACTTTTCAAATATTTTTCAAATGAATTAATGAAAAATGGATGGAAATCTTTCAAATGAGATGGAAAATTATTAATTAAATTGAATTGCTCGCCAAATTGTAAAAATACATTCTTTTGTTGATATCGCCTTTGAGAAGATAGAAGCTTTTGATAAGAAATGAACATCAATTGACATTGACATGTTAACAACTTTTGATGTTTATGGTTATAACTTGAAACTTCAATTTCCCAATAAGACAATTCATCAATTGAGCGTTTGATAATAAATTGCTCAATATGGCAGCGTAAAGTGTTAAAATTTTGAAAAATAAAATCAAACAATAAATCTAAATTTAAACAAAATAAATGAGGAAACAAAAATGAAATGAAATTACTATTTTTACAACTAATGTTACAATACAATTGTGATCGTTTTGAAATTATTTCTTTTTTCACAAGGATTGACCAGAATTATGGAATTTGAGTAATTTCGAATTCCAACTTGTGAACTAGAAAATGAATTATGATTATGAGTAGGAATGAGAGTTTTATCATGATATGAATCATAAATTGAAATGTTTTTTTCGAATGGTAAAATCAAGAAGATAATTTGCTACTCTAAAATGGGGATTGGTTGGGATAATTTCTAAATTGAAGCGTTCTTCATTCTCAGATGTTATTTGAATTTTATCATGAGGATTCTCTTGAGAATAATAGAAATCGACATCCTCGATGTCAGAGTAATTATCATAAATGACTTTATAAGATTCTTTGGAATTCCCTTCAATCTCATCCAATATATCCAAACAAGGAGGGACAATAATTTCATGTTCATTAATGGCAAAAGAATGATCATTAATTGCTTCTCTGTCTTGATAAAAACTTAATGGTAATTCATTTAGATTAGCCTCTATATTTTCTGAAATATCATTAATACCAAGAGGGGAAAAATTACCATCATTAAAAATATCAGGATAAAGGGAAAAATGTGAACCTGAAACAATGTATTTAAAAGTGTCTCTATTTGAGAACTCTTGTGCATTATGCTCATTGTAAATTTCAGATTGCAGATCATTCCTTTGCGTGCTCATGCTTTCTTGAAAAAGGTTGCTTTGCTGCTCTGATTTTGACATTTGTTCATCATGAAAAAATTCAGAAATTTGTACAACAGTTTGCATTTTATTATTTACTTTGATTGCTGCTTGCATTTGCTGATTTCCAATTTGATTTTCTGAATTTACCTCAAAGTAGCTTTCATATTTCAATGTAGCTCCTTCTCCAAAATTGATGCTATTGTCTTCTTGTATTTGATTAGAAATATTTTCCAAGCTTTGTGAAACCTCTTCATCACAATTTATTTGCACATCCGGATTGGATTTGCCATTTATATTGGAAGGGGATGGAACAAAGCTTGAACTAATTCCATATGGGTCGGGAATAAGGGGAAGAGAATAATTATGTTCAAACCAATCTATTCATTCTTCTTTCATAGGTTCATCTTCGACCTTAAATTTTAAACAATTCAAATGAAATCGAATATTAAAATCTCTAACAGACTCATTTTCATTTCGTAGATATTCAATTTCATCACATACCTGATCATAATCGTAGCGGTCAAATTTACAAATGAAAATTGTAATGAATTGATCCCAACTGTGAATTGAGGCAACCAGAAGAGTTCTACACCAGTCTCTGGCTTTTGCAACAAATGTGAGAGTGAAAATTATGCATAAGATGCCTTCGTCAATTCCTTGAAAATCATAATTTGAAACATTTTGAATTAATTGAAGGACATGATTAAAAACAGAAGAATTGCTCTTACGATTGAATTTTACCTGAGACAAGAGTCTTACCACTTCGGGTGGAGTGTTGGAAGATGCACGTCCATGGATACAACTCCAAATTGGAAGTTTAAGAGGAGCCATCATGATTAAATAAAATATTAAATTGAAAAGACTCCAATAGACAAAAAGTCTCCGGCCCTCTTTTTAGCGCCAAAAATGTTGATGCCTCGAAAATCGCCGCAACAACAATGGGGGATAACCACCCGGTCCAGACCTTAAAGCAACTCCTTTTCCGTTTGGTGTGGTGGCTCCGACTGGTTTAACTAGGTCCAATTACCTTCTCCCTATCGCTATTGGTTTATGATGTATCTTTAAATACCAACAGACAGGGTTATTAGATCACTTCTTCTTGTTGATCAAGCAAGAGAATGACCCTTAAGCTAATTTGGGTTTAGCCAAGCCACAACTAAAGTTTTGCCTCTTCGAGAAGAGGACTTAAAAGAATGTAGAAATTACTCTAAACGCAAGCTTATTCTATAATGCAAGCAAAAGAAACTAATCTAAATCCTATCTTAATTGGGCAGATATAGATCTAACCCAACTAAGAGCAAGATAATTAAAATATTGGGATTTAAACATGTCTTGTTTATAATGAATATCAAGTTAATGAAGTAGCTCAATTAACTGATATTGTGGATACCAAAACACATCCTATTGAGACCTATTAACTAAAATAATAAACCAACAACATTCCCGGAAGTAGTTCACAAAAATGATATTGATTATCAAATCAGTAAATCCAATAATTAAACAATAATATGTGGAAATAGTTCACAACACATTACCATTCAATAAATCAATTTTATAAGGGAGATTTCTGAGTAAATAGTTACTCAAAAATCATAAATTAATTCATAAAAACAGAGACATAATAACAACATTGAGACAAATTACCCATATCGACAAAAGTGCACAAACATGGATAAAATGACACATTCATGTTACCATAAAAATGAAACTGATATTTGAAAAAGTAGTATTAAAAATACCAATTTATTGCATCCATTTCTATGTCTCTGGTCTCCAACAGCTCTTTACATTGCTTGAACTTCTACATTCAAAGCTAAAGCCACAATAGTGCAAACTTTGTCTTTTATGCATAATTCAAGATACAAAGGGAGAATCCTCAATAATCCCCAGATCTGAGATTTTCCCTCCTCTCTCCTACAACTCTAAATTCCTATTACAGTAGTACTTTCAGAAGTCTAAAATTGCAGAGGAGAGCAGCCCCCTTAATTACATTCTGCAATCTATTATTTATACTATTTGCAAAGGAATTATTGAGAGGAAAGTTTGTTGAAGGCAAATCCGTTAAATCCAATTTATTTGCTCAAAAATTCTAATTTCCAATTGCTGGAGCGTTATTATTGACTGAGATCCTTTTTTCCATATTTCTTCCACTGTTTTCCTGCAAAAAGAAATCAAAATAAATTAAAATGCAACAATAAAATCAAAATGTCATTGCTGAAACCCGGATGCGGGTGCCTGTCCTGCGATGAATTGTATCAATAGCTTGCCACGCGGGAGAGCGATGGGCAGCTGTCTCACTATCGGAAGAGGCAATCGTAATGAATGCCATTAAATGCTGGCCGCCGGAAGGGATGAGCATTCAATGCTCTTCATTACTGCAGCGAATTCAGGACAACAGCTCAACGCATTTCAGGATGGCGAAGGAGGACGAGCAGTCATTCGACTGGGATCCATTTCAGGCACCTGGTGAGGGAAGGTTTGAGTTTATGCCCATTTGCTGACAATTATCCCCGCTCCCAGCTTACCTGCTTCTGAGCGTAATTGTTGGCAAGGGGAATCGCTCGAGGGGGCACTATAGAGGTGGCGACACCGATCATCCTGCCTGGTGTGTGGTTCAGAAATTCACAGGGTTGTTCTCTCCCTTGATTCATTGGATTATCAGCATGGCTCCCAGATACAGGGCCACACCACGACGGGGGCGCCATCAGGGCCAAAGAAGCGGAGCTGGTAGGCGGGGAAATCGTAGTCCAAGGAGAATTTCTCCCCTGAATTGTGCTTCCCCCTCCTCTAACAGAACAGAGGACTCAGAGCAGTCAATTTTCAACTCGGTTCAGTCGACTAGGTTCCATTACAGCTGCAGAACCAATAGGCCTGTAATTTCGGCTCTGATAACGATCATTTTCGAGGAAGAACATGGGGCAGAGGGCACTTCGGAGGAGCACTTACCTGGGAGCTCTAACATTTCTTCGCCAAGTGGGCGAGGGGAGGATAGCTCATATGCCCCTTCATCCCCAAGCAATTTGGTTGCGGAAAGCTCGCCGGCACCCATAGAGGAGCAAGTGGAAGCCAGGAAGGAAATTAGCTGCATGTTGGACTTGAATGAGCCAGTAATAGCCCAAGATCAGCCAAGGAGTCTTCAGGATCAGGCAGGCGCTACCACCTCAGCTCCTCCGACGCATGGCGAGCCTAAGCTGCCAGACTTCCATTATGCCAATACCCTATACCCAATTCTACCACCCGGCATGAAGTTGGAGGACGTTCCAGAGGGAATGGAGATCTCTTGGGAGCCTCTGGACGAGTTTAAAGTCTATAGGCCGGACAAAGACAAATAAGCAATCCTCACCTGTTTGTTTTTTGAAGGTATGCGTGTAACCTGCTGGAAAATCTCTACTATTTTGAAGGTCGAGTTTTTTGAAATTGTCTGGTCATGGTCGTGGTTTAGTTCGTTGGAACACGTTCAGTTGGGTGGGGAAATCTGTTCGTTAGTCTATGTATGTTTTGCTGCTGCACGTCTGGTCTGGTTTGGTCGCGGTTTTGGTAGCGGTTGCACAGAGGTCATGGTTGCAGTTTATGGTCCCAGCTCGTACGTTGAAGCCTGTTTGAATGGTCGAGGACACAAGACCTGCAAACTCGAATCTGGAAACGGAATCCTGGGTGCAAAAATCCCCCTGCAGAATATTGGGTGTATTCAAGAAATTTTATATTATGTAATGATCCATTTTGAGCATGAACTATATACTCTGTTACGCTTTCACAATAAGAGGCACTCGCCTTAGTGGCATTGTCATTTTTGCTGACAGTTTGATAGAGAGCTGCACATTACAATGGCTCTCTCAGAGGTCTCGCCCTCTTGTAAATATTTTCTCATTTTTTAATATAATTTAGCTTAGCCTTTGCGTAGAAAAAAAAAATGTCATTGCTGACATTTAAAACAAATCCAATCAAATACAATTAAATAAATAATTGAAAATAAAATGTAAGTTTTCTATTGATGCATGGGATGGTTTGATTGGCCAAGGATATTATTGACGAATGGATCTGCATTGAGAAGAGGCTTGGACAATTGAAAATGCAGAAAATAAAACTCAGAAAATTGATTTTGTTTTAGAAATTCGTAGCATGATCTTCTACATGATTTTTGTCCCAATTAATGACCAAATTTGTTAGTAAAACCTTCTCAGAAATGTTCTCCTTGATTTTATCTTTCCAATGGGCTGTCATGGGCCTCATTTGGCCAAGTATAATTCAATCTATGAGCCTCCAAAGTTGATGGATCAAATCTGGCATAAATTTGGAAATTCTATTGCTGGACTAAAAATCAGAATTTTTAATTAAAAATCTAATTCTAAATTAGAATTCTAATTTAATTATTAACCATAAACTAAACTAATTATTAATTAATATTAATCTAAATAACTAATTATAATTAATTATTTAAACAAATTAAACTAATCAAAAAACTAATTCAATATTAATTCTTAAATATAATTAATATTTAAATTTAATCAAATAAATAAATGATAAATTAATTAATCTAATTAATTTAAAATTTATTAATTACATTTTAAATATTTTAAACCAAACTAAAATATACTAACCTACCACTCCACTCTTCATACTTAACCTACGAGTTCAACGAATGAAGAAGCTTTGAATAAAACTTTTAAAACAAAACTTATAACACTTTGTTTAATGGCTCATGACTTATGCTTTATCCGCGATCGGGGTATGGAGGTGTCGGGGATTGGCATCGGGGGAATGGAGGTGTCGGGGTTATGGTATGTGCCGACCGATTAAAACCTCCGATCTGATCCAAAGCTCCGATGCGATCAATTTTTTTTATTATTATTATTTTTCATGTATTAAGTTTTATTTTAATTAAATTAATTAATTTAAAACTTAATACTAAATATCAATTTTAATTTTAGTTTTATTTTATGGATTTTAATTTTTTAAACTACAACCACTTTAATAAAAATGAAAATTAAACTACAACCACTTTGAAAGTTTGGGTTTTTGAGATTAGTAATCAATTTGGGAAATTGGAGTAAATTACTAAAATCTTGATAATTCATGATTTCGCCATATAAGTAAAAAAAAATTGAAAAATGTTAGTAAAAACTAACTAGAGGTTAATATTTACAATAAATGCATTATTGAACTAATTTATTTACAAAATGCAGTATTGTACATTTTATGCATTTTTAACCCAAGCCAGATAAATGACAAGACTTCAAAGGAGTACCATTTTCAAACCAGTCGTCCAAATGAGGCGAAACAAGCGTCAATGGGAAGCTTATAAAAAATCGATTCTAACGAAGCAATCAAAACAAGAATCCAAAGGAAATGAAAAATTAACAAAAGCGTAAGGTAATTGACTAAATAAAAAATCCTAAAAAGGTGTTTAGCCAAATTTTTTATAGAAAGGGTCCCCATTATTTGAGTTGAGCAAGTAAAAAATGGGGGAGTTGTGTTTTTACCACAACATGTAGTAAGCGACAAATGTAGCATTACGTCTATTGACTCTGAGTTGACTATGAATTATGACATTATTGTTAGTCTTGGTAAAGGTTGATTTCAAATTGATATATATATATATATATCATATTATATATATATATATAATATATATATATAATATAACAATCTTGATATTTGGAACATGTGATTGACATGTGCGAGAAGTTTTAGGGTGACATGCTTGGTATTAGCATGACAAGGTAACAATTGATGTGTTTATATAACTAACAGTTAGGTGATGTGACATTATATAGTAAGCCTCGATTGCAGCAAGGTGAAAAGCGTAAAAGAAAGGAATTGGACAAGAGTTCCTTTGGATATGTTTGAAAACCCTAATTCCAAACGAATGAGTTCTTTGCATACATGAAGTATTCTTAACCTTAATATTGTCTGACATTATGTGGATATGTGCTATAACCATGGACATGCATTTGACAGGTATAATAATTGGTTCTAGTTATGGCTAGATTCGTCAAAGGATTGGATTCCCTTGAGAGATAGTGTGGGTGTGTTTAATTGCAAGCAACATGCTTGGCATAACAGGGTAAGGTAACCAATGTATTTTTATGTTTATTTAAGCACTGACAATTATGTGTTGATGGCAGTATGATGCAAGGATTGCATGGAAAATAAATTTCCATGGAATCTTGAAGAAGTCTCAGGTTGAGCTTTCCTTTGGAAGCTCTGGGAACCATGGGGATTGAGTCATGGTGTATGTTGTTAGTCTTGTGCTTTTGGTCTTTTGGTGATTTGTTTTTCTTGATTGTGGTTTTGTTGACATCTTGTGCATGGTCACGCCACTTTGGTTGTGGTGTCATATTGTTGTTGGTTTGTGTTGGTTTTATTCTTGTTTGTTTCTTGTCTTGCCTTTTATGTTTGGGGTCTGGGGAATTTGTTGGGAAAGAGGAAAGTTAATGGATCCCAGGGAGAGTTGAATGAAACCCAACAGGTAATGTAAGGCTTGGATGAAGCTCAGTGCATGTATAAGGGTAGCTAAAGGCAAGCATATAACAAGTAGTTAGATTAATTGGTTTGATTGGTTTAAATGGACAATGGCGGGACAATCATGAGAAAAGTTGATCCAGGTGGATTTTGGTGGCCACTTGCCTATCCCATTTGGACCCGCACAACTCTCTCTTTCAAATTTTTCAGTTTCCTTAATTGTAGCATAGTTTACTATTTTTAGCAGTTTTTCGGGTCCTAAACTTTCAACGCTGTTTTGAGGCCCTAAACGACGTTTTTTTGACAATCTTGTACCAACAGTTTACTATTTAAAATCATATTTTCTGTTGTATTCCTCAGAGAGATCTTTCCAATGGGGTATCATGCGCGTCAAATGGAGATAATATGACCAAGTCGTGACCGTGGGAAATTGGCTGTCCAACTAACCCCAACGAGGCCCTAAATTCTTGGTGTGACATCTCCTCGGGTTAGGGTTTTGGTTGTTTAGGGTTTGCTATTATTGTTCAATAATAAAAAGACCCTTGAGTCTCATTGTAACGTAGTTTAGAGGCATGTAGCCACCACATCGCTCCTTAGAGATAAGCTACCATCATCCGAGCTAGTTTATTTCCATTTCTATTTGTAAGCATATTTCAATATTTTACATTAATGAAATAAAGTATTATTTCTGCTGCATCTCTGTATTTATGGTTATATCTGTAATTTGTTGCATTCTTGTTTAAATCTGGATCAATGGTATCAGAGTAGTCTGCTGTTTCTCTATTTTTCTTTGCATGTTCCCAACGAGGTTGGGATATAAGGAGTTAGGGCTTGAACTGGTCGAACCTTTGCAAGACCAACCTCGCAAATCCCGACAGCCTCCCACAACGGATGAAAAGAAAGATGAGGGGGCAAGAGATCTTAACAAAATCTTGCTCGAAGAAGCCCCTGAGCGACAAAGGAACACGATGATGGACAACTTTGCCTAAATCCTTCAACAGCTACCCATGGGCAACACATCTACTACTAGCATCTACTCTGGAAGCGCCACACCCTTTAAGGTACAAGTGAACTTTGATATTCCCATATTTGAGGATTAGATAGATGCAGATGCTATAGATAAATGGTTAAATTTGTGGGAAGGATATTTTTCTGTTCATGATTTTTCCAGCCGGGAAAAGATTACTTTCGCTCTTCTCAAAGTTGCCCCCAACGTCAAGGATTGTGGGAAAACTACTGAGAGTAGAAGGATGAGAGTACGACCTCACTATTGTCAGCCGTACCCACTTAGAATTCATTCCGGGATGCCATCAAGGAGCAGTACTACCCTGTCGGAAGCTATGAGGATAAATACATAAAGTGGACCACGTTGCGACAGGAAAGGGACCAAGATGTGCCAAAGTTTACCAACATTTTTCATACCCTTTCGCACAAAGTTGGGTATCAAGGATTCTGAGTGGCATTTGTACTCAAATACCGTGGTTTCCTACACAGGTACATCCAAGACGAGATGGAGTTCCTGGACATTTCCTTGCTCGACACGACGTACTGATACGCTGTCAAGATCGAACATAAGTTTAAACAGAAGAAGCGAGACTTTGGTTCCACGAATCTGAAGCACGAGAAAGGATTCCCAAAATCGTAGAACTAAGGACAAAGCTAAGATGGGGTGACCCAAGACAACCCATTGAAGCCCCAAGTCAAAGAAGGACACAAGAAAGTGGTGTGAGTTCCACAAGAGCCCACTCATAACACAAGTGAGTGTTGGACCAAGCAGTTGCTGGTGGTTGAGTTGAAGGCTTTAGAATCAGATGCATGTTTCGACCCTGAGTCAGAACCCGACAAGAGGAATGACAAAGTGTTGGGAACAGGATCCCCCAAGGATAGTTTTGGGGCTAAAAGCCCATCTTTTGGGTCGAATTTTGTAATAAAATTGTAAAGACTCCGCATTTTGTGGTCGCGGAGCGTGAAGGTGTCATGAGTCATAAAGGGTTATTCGCCCTTATTTTGTAAAGTCAGCTGTAAAAGATATACCCATGGTCCATGGACCATGGGATTGTATAAAAAGAGCTAAGTAAGTAAGCTCTGAGTAGTCATAGATAAGTTTGGTAAAAGAAAGTAGTCTTAAGCGATAAGGAGAGAATTCTAAGTTTCAGGTCGTAGCGTAGGTAGAGGCTCTACATCTAAGTGTGCAGAGGCCTAGGGTGGAAGTCCGCAGCTGAGTACGCAGACCCCTGCAGTTGTGTGTGCAGGGTGGATAGAGTCTACAATCATCTGAAGATATCAATAAAGAGAAGCATTCTACAAATTCTATGTCTTTGTTTCTTGTTAATGCATCTTGTCATATTGTGTATGGATTTCACTTAGAATGCTTATGTGATGCGCGAATATATGTAATTACGTTGGTTAATCAAACACAAGTAAGAATATTTATTTATGTGGCGCTAACTGTTATTGTTTAGTAAGATAATTAAACACTTAAGGATAACTTGGAAACCTGTTCTATAATCTGCTTTAGTAGCATGAAAGTATCTGAACCGCAGGTTAGGGCTGCATGAAGGCCAATTGTACCCCTTCGCAGAGGTACTGAAGGGTGGAATAAAGGGCTAGACAGATAGAGCCCTAGAACTTAACGACCTACGTGAAAGCAGGAATAAGAGGAATAACCGACAACACGACCATCTCAGGGTGCAGAAACTTGGTTCCAACATCCCCCCATACTACTTCGGGTGACACTTCTGTCCGCGCTTCACAGGTTGATTCCAAAAGGGCCAGTAGTGTAGGAATTTGTTTGGCTAATTAGCGTTGAACCTAGGTCAGGCCCCACCAAGCCAACAAATGGTTCCGTTGCTGGGACTAGAATCTTCATAAGAGATGTGTGATGTCATATCACTGGAATCCAACTAAGAAAGAGATCGGAGACTGGTTGGATAGGAAAATCCATGAATTCGCGGTGCAGGAGAACATAAATATGTGACTAACAAAGGAAAAGTCGCTCGGTAGGTACCTATATACAAAGATCCATGAGATCTTTTTTTGTTCCTTTCTGGTTGAGCTATATGAGTGGATCGTGAAGCTAGCGGATAGCCAAGGAAGGTGGAGACTTGATGGTCCTATTGTCTGGACTCTGGAGTTAGTACAGAGACTGGAAGCCTCTAAGGATAAGATCACCTGCGTTGTTGATCATTGGCTCGATCAGATCATAGGAGGATTTGTGACTGAATTCGTGATCGATACCTCAGTCAACTACAACGAGGCGAAGCGATGCTTTTTGAAATGTCTGCGAGGTAAGTACTTAAATTCTTTGAATACCTAGATTAAAATGTTATTGTGTGAAAAACGAGTTATGCAGCTACCTTGATGTTCAGATCTACGCAAAGCAGAAAGATTTACAAGAAGGAAGGAAGAAAGGGCCCTAAATATAGTCCATTGATTTCACCTCCATTGGGTGACGAAGAGGGAGTAGCGCAGGCTTCTCCACGAAGTGCTATTCAATTAATAAAACAAGGCTTCCCGTGGCTGCCACCTCCACACACACCACCTCCAACTTCAGCACCATCACTTGCGACTTCACCCGTACCACCTCCACCTCCACCGCAATTCAGCATGGCCAATTCAGTGAAGCTGCCTTTGTTCAAAGGCTTGGGAAATGAGGACCCGAGCTAGTTCTGGTTCATCGTGAAAGCTGTATGGGAAGCTCAGGGCGTTACGAATGATCACATGAAGAAGGAAATATTGGTTAGTGCCTTGTAGGATCGTGCGCTAACCTGGTACATCAAGTACTCTTATGATAACCAAAACGCTGGGGTGGTGTACATCTAGTCCGCGCTCAATAAAGAATTCAATACTCCTTAATCCGAGGCACAGTAGATTGTGGGGTTCATGGAAATCACGATGAAACGAGGCGAGATGCCTTGGGAATTAGATCAAAGGTTGAAGTGTAAAATCCACGAAGCTAATATGAACTTAACGAATGGACATCACTACGAATGGTTTGTGGCTTCGCTCCTGCCACAACTAAGGGTTGCATTATCACAACAAAAGATAACAACTCAAGTAGAGGCCTTGGAGATTGGGATGAGACTACATGAAACGCCGATGCAGGATCCGAATCTAGGGGTTTAGCAGATCCATGCACAGTTGCAAAATCTTTGCCTTGAAATGCAAAGTTTGAAGTAGGACAAGACAATTTGACCAGAGGTGCGCGAAGAGGTATGGTGCCTGAAATGCAAGGGTCAGGAGCACGACAAAGACCATTCCCTGGTCTTTGCGAACTATATTGTAGGAGGGGGACTTATGCCTTTGGGGCCAGAAGCTCAAGCACGACCAAATGCGGGTCCTGCATTATGGTGCGATATCTGTCAGGTAGCAGGAAAACATACAACAAATAACTGCCATTTGCTGCAAAAGTTTGTACAAACACAAAAAAAAACTGTTCTACAACTTATGTAGGTCAGTAGGGCATGATGAGTGCAATTGCAGAAGTTATAAATTAATGATGGATAAAGCACTCGCCTATAGGGTTTAGGCAGAAACACGCCCCCTTGACTAGAGCACAAGGATGGCGCGAACAGGCTTTCAAGGGCGTGGACGAGGCCGAGGTGGAGGAGGACCTGCCAGAGGTCGGGGACAACTAAACAATTGCAGAAGACCAGGACATTATGCCTGCAATTGCACTAACCCAACGCGCCCATCATGCAAATATTGCACTTTGTTTGATCATGAAACAAAGGATTGTCTTGTCTGATAACGAGGATATGCAATAAAGGGGCGCTACCACCTCAGCCGACTCAGAACTTGCAGATGATGAGGTCTGAGCCTCATGAAGAGGATATGAACGTGAATATAATGCTTCAAAGTGGAGCTGCAACAAGGGATGATAAGGAGAAACAACCCTAAGACAATGCATGGGTTCGCAAAGCTTTAGCGAAGGAAGCTGATTTTGATTTGGAGCGTGCATGTGAAACATTAATGGAAGCAAAGAAGAGCTTCAATGAGGTCTCCACCTCAGGAAGCAAGGATAAACTGGATCAGGAGATGGACCCTTCTATGCTTACAACCTTTCTAGAGACCTGCATGAAGTTGCTGCGCGATAGTAAGGCCGTAAAGGGGTTACAAAAACTTATAAATAGGTATGTCGGAAACACTTCAAGTCAACTGCGCGTGGTATGAAAGATTGGTAAGAATAAAACCAGGACAAGAAGAGAAATGAGGTTGACTGCGTAGATACGAGAGTATGAAATGGATCAGGTTATTTTGGATCTGGGTTAGACACGAACGTCCTACCAAAGCAAACTTGGGAATGGATGGGAAGACCCACATTGCAGTGGTCACCGATTCAGTTAAGGATGGAAAATCAATAGAAGATCATCCCCATGGGATGGCTTCAAGGGGTGACTGTAGATATTGAAGGTGCGAGTGCGTTGGCTAACTTTGAAGTAATATAAATTGTAGATGACAACAACCCGTACCCTACGCTCCTTGGCATTGATTGGGCTACTGATATGAACGGGGTAATCAACCTAAAGAAGCAGAAGATGATATTTGAGAAGAAATCGCTCCACATAATAGTACCCCTAGATCCTACTGAAGGATCATGCTATATTGAACTAGTCCACGAGTATGAGAGCGATGACAATTTGGACTACATATATAAGATAACAGCGCGAGACCAAGATTGGGTGAATTCAACAACAGATGGACGAATTACATGGGATCGTGAGAGTTCCTGCACCTCGAACTCTGATGAAGAATTAGAGCGCTGGCAGAATCGGTTACATGAAGTAACCACACTAAGCTGTAACATGATGACCCGGCAACTACGCTGTGTGTCATTAGAGACAAGAAATCTCCCCACTTATGATGGCCTAAATGATGTAGACATATTTTTGGATGCATTCAGAAGGGAGGTACTAGAGGAGTAGCGCTTCCAAGCTTTGGACTGAGCACTACGCGCTACGCCCAAAAGGTGGTGGGGTATGCACAAGGGTAGCTTTGATGATTGGTGTGAGTGTAGAAGGATGATGAGAACATGCTTTGGGAAGCCGAAGGTACGAATGACATACAAGTATGACGAGAAGGACGATCTGCGCACACTTATCCAAATGGGTTGAGGCTTATGGAGCGAAGCCCCAACCTGAATGGGTGCACTTATTCTGTCACACCCTGGATGTCATCTCGATGAACTGGTACTTAGAAACAGAACTCCACTATGGTACAGGTGAATGGGATATTCTGCGCGAAGGATTTATAGTGCCATTCAACTTTGAAGACGGGTTTGACTATATTGACGAAGCGTTACAAGAAGTGAAAGCAGCGATCTTTAGGATACCGCAGGATCCTTTGGACCTGATTCAACTCGATTGGACTACTCAGCTAAGTCACATGGTGGAGTGCTATAACATGACCGCTGAAGAAGAAGATGAGGATCTGCAAAAGATTAACATCCCTGAAATAGAAGGTCATCGCGAGGTTGAAGGACCGCAGATTGAGAATCTTAATATAACCACGCCACTAAAAATGAAACATGTGAATATTGGTACAGAGGCCGAGCCCAAATTCGCAAAGATTGGAGATTACTAGGATGACGCGGCGATGGATAAGGTCACTGAATTGCTCCGCGAATACCAGGATTTGTTCTCGACCAAGTTTACAAATCTAAAAGGGATAATAGGAGACCTGGGTGTTATGAAGATCACGTTGAAGCCAACGCGAAGCTGGTTAAGCAAAGACCTTATTGTCTTAATCTGAAGTATAAGGAAAAGGTCTGCTTAGAGCTAGACAAGATGCTTGCGGCAAGCATCATTGAACCAGTAGAAGAATCTGATTGAGTAAGCCCAATGGTGGTACATGAAAAGAAGTAGAATGATGAAATAAGGATATGTGTAGATCTTAGGAAGTTGAATGACGCTTGTGTACATGATCCTTTCCTGACTCTATTCACTGATGAAGTGTTGGACAATGTAGGTGGCCAAGAAGCATATTCCTTCACTGATGGGTTCTCTGGGTACCATTAGATCAAAATCGCGCTGGAGGACATGAGCAAGAAGACCTTTGCGACTGAGTGGGGATGTTTTTAGTACACTATAATGCCTTTCGGATTGAAGAATGCGCCTGCAATTATTTCTCGCGTAGTCATTGCGACATTCAAGGAATTTATTTATAAGTTTTTGGAAGTGTACTTTGATGATTGCACTATGTTTGGGATGGTGAAATGCCATTAGGCAAGTTTGTGCTTGATGCTAGATACCTATTGAAGATACCAGAATGCGCTCAATCTGAATAAATGCCTATTTTGTGTTCCTTTTGGGACGCTGCTGGGTCATGTGGTTTGTAGACAGGGACTGATGGTAGATCACGCAAAGATTGTGGTGATACTTAACTTAGAAGCATTGAGGAGTGTGAAACAGTTGCGCACTACCCTAGGGCATACTGGATATTACAGAAAGTTTATTAAGTTCTATGCCCAGATCGCCGCGCCTATGAAGAAGTTGTTGAAAAAGGATGTCACATTGGAATGAGGATTGTAAGAGAAGCTTAGATGTATTGAAGGAAAAGATGGTCGCCGTGTCGATTTTAGTCTTCTCGGATTGGAAAAAGGAGTTTCATGTACATGTCGATGCGTCATGTATACGCTGGGAGCAGTAATGACACAAGCTGACAGAGGAAACTTGGATCATCCTATATTGTTTGCAAGCAAAAGGTTATCCAAGGTGGAGAAGAACTATTCCACCATCGAGCGCGAAGGGTTAGCCATGGTATACGTGCTCCAGAAGTTTAGACACTATTTTCTGGGTGGCCATTTTAAGATGTATACAGATCATTCTGCGTTGAAATACCTGGTCAATAAGCCTGTTTTGGTGGGGAGAATCTATAGGTGGTTGTTATTGTTCCAAGAGTATGATTTTGAAGTTATTATGAAGCTTGGACGATTGAGCGCGGGACTAGACCATCTATCACGCATAAAAATACGGGAAGAGCCCACTAATTTGGAGGAGGGATGGCTTGACACACAACTATTTGCAGTGCGCGTCGCAGATGGTCATATTGAAGATATCATACACTTTCTAATGATAGGAACTGCTCTAGAAGGTTACATCGTCCAGCAGAAGAAGGAGTTAGTGGTGCGAGTGGTAGATTGATCTGTCATTGTCGGGCATCTATACAAAATGGGGTTTGATGAGATGTTGCGATGATATGTATCAAAGTTTGAATGGAGCAGTAACCTCGTGGACGCTCATGGGGGTGCCGTGGAAGGACATTATGCAGGGAGAGCGACCGCGCAAAAGATTCTACACGCAGGATTGTGGTGGCCAACCCTCCATCAGGATACAAAAGCTTACTGCAAAGCGTGTGATGTATGTCAAAGGACTGGTAGGACATCATGGAGGGATGAGCTACCTCTGAATCCACAAATGACGTTACAACCCTTTTAGAAATGGGCGATAGATTTTGTGGGAGCCATTCAGCCCCAAGGGAAGAAGACAGGAGCAAGGTACATTATCACTGTGACAGAGTATTTGACTCGATGGGCAGAGGCACAGCCTATGACGGATTGCATAGGTGCGACTGCTGCAAAGTTCCTCTTTGAGTATGTCATGACGCGATTCGGGTGTCCAAAGATCTTGATGAGTGATCGCGGTACACACTTTCTAAATGAAACGATTAGTGCGCTGATGGAGGAATTTCAAGTATATCACCAGAAGAGTATGCCTTATCACCTGCAGGCTAACGAGACGATAGAAGCATTCAATAAAGTGCTGGAGAACACACTGACCAAGGTTTTCAATGCTCAACCAAGTGATTGGGACCTATGCATACCCGCAGTAGTATGGGCCTATCGGATGACATGTGAGACGTTGACTGGACAAACACCCTTTAGGCTTGTATATGGTTTTGAAGCAGTGATGCCCATGGAATAAATTGTGCCTAGTCTGCGCATAGTGGCACTCATGGGTATGACAAATCACAAAGCCTTGGAGATGAGGCTCGCGCAACTGGCTAAACTTGGGGAAGAAAGATTTCTAGCTGGATTTCACCAACAAGTCCAAAAGTAGCGCGAAAAAGCATGGCATGATCGGCACATTAAGCTGTGCACCTTTAAGGAAAATGACCTGGTTTTGTTATATGACAAAAAGTTTGATAAATTTCCAGGGAAATTCTGAATGCACTGGTTAGGGCCCTATGTCATTAAGGAGATTTCCGATGGAGGAGTGGTACAACTAGTTAAATTGAATGGAGATCCCTTCCCATGAAAGGTGAATGGCAGTCGATTGAAGCCATACATTGGCGGTCCGACCATATGACTATATGAAGGCATCACAGTATTTGTGCTCAAGGTAGCTGAAAGGAGGCGCGAGAATATAAACTACACTTCCCGGGTTGGGGAGCTGCGCGATTGGAGAATTGTGTGAAGCAACGAAGTGTCATAGGGTTTGTGGCAACGCGAAGGGAGTTGCGCTACCTAGGAAGAAATCACACAGGTTGGCCGAAAAGTGACTGTTAAAGTCACTGCTCATGATTTGACAGTAGAAATGTGGCCAAATGGAGCGGGTGACTGGCATTTAAGACAAAATTTGTGGGTCAAATTTGAAAATCTGCATCCAATCCAGCATTAATGAACTGAATTTGGGGGGAAAGGTTAGATTTGAATTCAAAATTCCCTATAAATTACAGGTGGTAGCCCAGCGAAAAACATTTGGCATTTTGAGAATTGAGTTGTTGAACTCTCAGGCGCACATGAACCGAGAATTCTTTGAGGCTCCGATAGTGAGTCCAGCATTTGAGAACTTACCAGAGACGCCACGAGCATTGTTGATGAGCGCTATGTTGACACCTGCCACAACCATGGACACCGAAGCAGTGACGACTGAGGAGGATATGCTAGAAGTGGTTAGTGAGGTAGAAGTAGCTACTCCAGAGGTTGCTGCAATATTAGTGGAAGTCCCCAAATTGATAAGGACACCGAGACCAAAGCCGACCCCAACCAAGGAGAGCACGAAGGATAAGAAAGGAAAGCAGCTTGCAATACTGGTGCATGCGTCGCCAAGGAGAAACCCACCGAAAGACAAGCCCATTGCATAGGAGAAGGGAAAAGCCATCAATCTAGAGTCGAAGGAGGAAGAAATCAAAGACATCCCGATGGATGATGAAGATGTGTGAATAAACATGGTGGAAGTTCAAGCCCAGGGTTCTGACCATATCACTCGGTTGCCTGGGTACGTCCCTCCGTGCAAAGTTCTCCTTACAAACCCCTCTGCTGTCAGATGAGATTATTTTTGAAGGACCGCGCTTAATGTGGGTTCCTTTGTTAAAACTCGAAGACTGGGACTTAGCTTACCATGAGAAGTTCCCACACTTAGAAACCGAGCAGCTGATGCACCGCATTATCGATAGAAACACTGGGATGATTGCATTAGAGCAGCAAAGGTGGCTCAGAGGAGTAGACAAGGCAGGTTTGCTCAATATGCTATGGGTGTTGCACTACAACCGCACCCCGAATTACAGTCTTGATCATCAAGCCACTGCTATTCTTGGTGCCTGATGGGTGCCTGTGGCTGGAGGAGCCAATAGCCATCACTGATAGATTGGTCCACAGGATCACGGGGTTTCCCTACATAGGAGAAAATCTGGCCATGATATTTGGCGAAAAAGGTGGTGAGTTGGCCCTTGCGTAGGCCATGAAGGAGAAGCTTAAGTCAGTGAAGAAGCCACGTGGATATGCCATATCCAACATCCATGACCTATTGTAAAGGTGGCTATGCATAATTTAGCAGGGACAGTGATAAGAAAGTGCTGCGCTGATGAGGTTCCAATGGCTGTCGTTGCACTAGCAACCTAGTGCACAAAAGGAGTCCTGTTCAATTGGTTAGACTATCTTCGTGGAGAGTTTCTAGCAAACTACCGCGAGGCACAGGAGCTCAACAAGATGTTCCACTACGCATGGATCTTGTTGTTGATTATGCTGGTAGCATGGAGTTGCCAGAGGACAGTGATTGCCCTTCAGTCGCGCCAGACCTACTAGAAGCAGCGAAGTACGTTTCGCCAGAGGCGACCAAGGATGTGGAGCGCATCAAGGAAACAAGATCTTCTGGATCTTGATGGAGATGAACATTTGTCACCTACGGTGTTTGCCAACGTGCAGGGCTACACAAATTTTAAAGCAGATTTTCACTGTGAGTCCATCAGGGCGCAAAAGGACCATGTGCAAACATGCTATGACTTGCCTTACCTGGCAATAGATGACGCCATTGACGTAGTACTCGATCGTTGGCCGACAGAATGGCACACTACAATAGATTTTGTGGTGGGAGGGAGAAAGTCCACCATGCAGAGAAAGAAGGAGGAGGCCAAGCTCAAGATGGCGTAGCTGGCCAAAAGGAGAAAGAAGGAGGCTGCTGACAAGGCCAAGGTGGAGCACGATGCCTATCAGAAGACGAATAAGCAAACAGGTGGACAAGTAGCACAATGCAGACCCATAGGCGATGTCCGCTCGCATCAAGCATCTAAGGGAGAAAGAGAAAGGAGGGTACAGGAAGAAATCTAAGGCTATTGAGACATCGCTGGACCCAATCACCCTCACAAAGGGCTATTTGCATGGCATCAGTGACACAGTGCGAGATGTCACCGTGGAGGCCCTATAATAGTTTGAGAATTAGCAGCAACTAATCTTGGGGGCTATCTAGATAGGTCTGCAGGAGTTGCAGAATGACTCGTCACAGGCTGGCACGGTGTCCACCAGCCTTGCTATTGGCACTTTAGAAGTTGTCGAGATGTTGCGCACGAAGGCCTCCAACGCAATATTGCTGCTTGATGGAGCACTGACCATGGAGAATGAAGCCGACATGCCCATTGTCAGCACCCTCAAGGGGGTAGGGTTGAATCTGGTAGTGCTCCCTAGCGAGGCCCTCCACTTATTGTAGGATGGAGTAATAGCAGAATTGAGGGCCCGTGAGCACCGCGCCCTACAAGTGATTAGCGAGCAACTGATTAACAATGAGCAGATGGCACTACAATGAGACTCTGCCATCGCCGCTATGACCGAGGCAACCAACCAAATTAAGCACATAATGCAGGTCATCGAGGAGGCATATCGAATGGTCCCAGAGTTGGCCATTCTTGAGGGAGAACCAGCCGAGGTGTGCATCTGCAAATTGGCTATAGGGGTGTGTGATGCTCGTACAGAAATGGCGAGGGTTCAGTCGGAGTTGAACCTGCAGATCACAGAGTTACAGTTGGAGGCCTAACATTCTACATGGGCAGGAGTGAAGGAGCAGCGGGCAACCGCTGTCACAGAGGCAATAACGACGGTTAACAGTGTAGTAGCAGATTACACAGAACTTTTTGAGTAGTTGTTCGAGGTCCCAACAAGCTTGCAGGAGGACCCTAATGTATAATGACCAGAGACAAATGTGCGTGAGCTACAACAACGCTATGATGAGGTCAAAGGCACAACGTGAACCGTCGTGCTCACACAGAGACTGGTGAAGCTATAGGAGGCCAAGCAGCTGAAAGAACAGGTGGATGCAGTGTTGCACAAGGAAGCAGTGCTGAAGGCGTGAATAAATCCCTAGCTGGATGAGGCTTATATAGTCACAACCTCTATTGAAGGAAAGCTTGCGACTTTGCAAGCAACTCAACAAAAGCTCCAGGCCGATAGTTCATGAGCAGTGACCGAGCAAATGGTGGAAGACGTGAACTAGGTGACCGCATAGTGTATTGCCGAGGTTGCGGTCATAAGGGTCGAGCTGGAAGGTCTTCGCGCTAAGATCTCCGCACCTGTCGAGTGACTCGAGGGAGAGTCATGATGTTTGTGTTGGGGGCCTGTTAGGAACGAGATCCCCCAAGGATAATTTTGGGGCTAAAAGCCCATTTTTTGGGTTAAATTTTGTAATAAAATTGTAAAGACTCTGCATTTTGTGGTTGTGGAGCGCGAAGGTGTCATGAGTCATAAAGGGTTGTTAACTTTTCTCTTACTGCGTTGTTTTGTATTTTTATGTTTGTTTTGGGGGTTTCTATTCTTTGATGTCTAAGAGTATACAATCTATGATAGATTTAGATGGATCTAATGAATTTTAAAGCAAAGGAAAGGTTCCTAAGTTAGTCTAATCTCCTAAAGATGGACCAAGAACTGTTAACTAGTTAGAACCTAATAAGAAAATAGAGTATCTATCTTATCTTATCATTAGTCCTAATCCATGGATCTAATTGTTAAAACCAGAAGTGATATTGATGCAGAAGGTAACTCAGTAATTGCATTCATTTAAACATTCAACCATTCAATCTTGGAATATGATGAAATCAATCTCCTTGAAATGATTTTTCGGAATGTTAAGTGATGCAACTAAGTAAGGACCTGAAAGTAAAAGCATGTAAAACGAACAATGTACTGAGTAAATTCAATCACTGCATGAATTAATTATTTAACCATTTAAGTTAGAATCATCATTATTTTGAAATGGTTTTTTTTAGAACATCTATTAATACAACTAATTGATAGTTCTGTGCTAAGAAAATGAGTAACAAAATAATAAGAAACTAAGCAACCGCGGGTTCTTATTACTTCAATATTCATTCAGTCATTTTCCCATAAAATATCTTAGAAGAACAACACTGCACAATTGTGATTTTATCCTTATACTATTGGTTATAAACTAAAATGAAACATCATCCTAAATTGGGAAAACAGACTTATTGAAAATAGAGTAATAGAAATTAAACTGAAAACAACAAGTGAAAAACCTCCTTTAGTGAAGGGGCCCACTGCAACTGATGTGGCTGGAATGTTAGCTAGTTAAAGATGCACTTTAAACCACCATTGACAAAATGAAGTTTGTATTATGAACAAAACGAAGTTTGAATACAGAGTATCAACAAAAAGCTTGTAATTCCTTTTAGCTTCCAACTACTTCTCGGTTTCATGCAGTCGGTATTTATAGGAAAATAACATAACTATTTAAAAAGAAAAACTTGCTACAGGTGGCTAATTCGAATAGTAATAGGACTATTCAACTTTTGATCAGCTACAGGTGGCTTAATTCGAATTGTAATAGGACTGTCCAACTTCTGATAAGCTACAGGTGGTTTGATTCGAATTGACTCTTCAACAGAACTGTTAGACTCTTGATTAGCTACGAAAGAGAAAATCAAGAGTCCTACTACTTCTAGATGACGTATTTGACTCCACCTTTAACCATGAATTTAGGCATGATTTTCTGTCGATCTGGACCGAGTGAATATGATAGAATCCATGTGGAGATGATTTTGGGAATGCCCATGTGGCCTAGTTCTTCATTTGACACTTGTAACTTGCCAAACCATGAGAGTAGCTACGAAATCCACAGGTAGTTGCAGAATAAGCTACGTTCTGTAGCTAATTTGCAAAAATCTATTAAAATAAAAGAACACGAAAATATAATATGGTGATCATTTTAATGCTTCCCTAAGATAAAACCTATCATTTTATCATTGATTGGATTCGTAGTCTTATGAGAAAATGAGAGAAAATGGTGAGAAAAATTGTCAAGGAGAAGGTAATTCTAAGGTTCAACATACCCCCACTGCAAAATCATTGCATGTCCTGATGCAATTTGCCAAAAATGTGAGTTCTTCTTCTTCTAATGCATTTGCTCAGACACCTCTGCTAGTACATCAAATTTTCTTCTTTTCTTCTTCTTTGAAGTGACTGTCATTCTGGGTTTTCTCATAAGAAGCTGTTGTGGTAAAAACACAACCCCCCATTATAGATGTCTTCACTTCAATATAATGGGGACCCTTTCTATAATTTTTTTCGGCTAAGCACTTTTTAAGATTTTTTATTTTATTTGATTATCCTACGCGATTGTTAATTTTTCATTTTCTTTGGATTCTTGTTTTGATTGCTTTGTTAAAATCGATTTTATGTAAGCTTCCCATTGACGCTTGTTTCGCCTCATTTGGTCAACTGGTTTAAAAATGGTACTCCTTTGAAGTCCTATCATTTATCTAGTCTTGGTTAAAAATGCTATTTTTATTCTTTTTATTTATTTTCAGAATAACTGTAGTTTAGATAGGCAAATTAGGCTTTAGAAAATTTTAGAACTAAACCAAACATCATTAAAAAAAAATAAAAATAAAAATTTGATTTTTAATATTAAATTTAAGATTAATTAAATTAATTATTATAATAAAATATAATTAATTTAATTAAAATTAAAACTATATTAAAGAATATATATATATATAATATATATATATATATATATATATATAATAAAAAGATTTTTCGGATCGCAAGATCGCATCGCGGGTTTTCAAATGATGCATTTTCTTAAAACCCCAATAGCCCTCATATCCCGATGACCGATATGCGACGAAGGCCTCAAGCGTTAACTAAACTTTAAAGTACCACGTGTTTAAATCTCAATGCGATCTCTCCATCGCATTGGAGTCCTCAATTGATACAACCCAACTTAACCTTCATACGATGCGATGAAATTACATTCCGCAAAACATATTTCTCGCATATTTTTTATCGCATAAACCAACATTTGAACCAAAAAAGAAACATGCGATGAGGGCGATGCGATGTGAGGGAGATTTTAACTTTAGTTTAATTACTTTTTGGTTCATTCTTCATCCGTTTTGAAATAGATACGTACATGTTAAAAGTTAATATACTTAATGAATATTAATAATATAATATTTATTAAATTATTTAAATATGATTAAAGTTAATTTAATATATATATATATATATTATAATATATATTATATATAATATATATATATATAATTAATTAATTTAATTAAATATTGTGTGTTATACATAATTAATTTAATTTTAATTAAAATTAATTATTAGTTAGATTAATAAGCAATTTATTAAATAGTTCGTTAGTTTATTATTAACCATTAAATTGGTATTAAATATTAAAAATTAGAATACTAATTCAGGATTAGATTTTTAATAAAAAATTCTGATATTTAGCCCAGCGACAGAATTTCCAGATTTAGGCAAGATTTGACTCATCAACTTTGGAAGCTCATAAAATGAGTTGTACTTGGTCAAATGAAGTTCAGGACAGCTCATTGGAAAGATAAAATCAAGGAGAATATTTCTAAGGAGGTTTAACTAATAGATTTGGTCATTAATTGGGTCAAAAATTATGCAGAAGATCAAGCTCCGAAATTCTAAAGCAAAATCAATTCTCTGAGTTATTTTCTGCATTTTTATTTGCCCTAAGCCTCTTCTAACTGCAGATTCACTCATCAATAATATCCTTGGCCAATCAAACCATCCCAGGCATCAAAAAAGAGCTTATATTTTATTTTCAATTATTTATTTAAATAGAATTTGATTGGATTTTTTTTAATGCTAGAAATGGTATTTTGATTTTATTGTTACATTTTAATTCATTTTGATTTATTTTTGCAGGAAAACAGTAGAAGATATATGGAGAAAAAGATCTCAATCAATGAGAATGCTCCAACAATTACAGATGGGAATTTGGAGCAAATAAAATTGGATTGGGCAGATTTCTCTTCAACAAACTTTCATCTCAAGAATTCCTTTGCAAAAACTTATAAATAGCAGATTGCAGAATGGAATAAGGGTTGCTCTCTTATGCAATTCTTGAAATTCTAAAAGCACTTTTGTAATAGGGATTTAGAGTTGTAGGTGGTAGGAGCAGAATCTCAGATCTGGAGATTATTGAGGTTTTTCTTTTACATCCTCAGTTATGTATAATGAACAAAGTTTACACTATTGTAGCTCTGCTTTTGAAAGTAGAAGCCCAGGCATTGTAAAGGACTATTAGAAACCGGAGCTGGAGAAATGGATTTAATAAACTGGTATTTCAAATACTATTGTTTTAAATGCTGGTTTCATTTTATGATAACAAGAATGGTGTCAATTTGCTTACATATTTGTGCACTTTTGTCAGTATGGGTAATTTGCTTTTGTTTTTGTTGTTATTTATCTCTGCTCTTATGGGCTGAACTCTGATTTCTGAGTAACTATTTACTCACAAATTTGTCTTTTAATATTTGATAAATAGATAGTGATATGTTGTGAACTTCTTCCGCATATTATTGTTTAATTATTCAAGTTACTGATTAAATGATCAATACCATTTTGTGAACTACTTCCTGAGTGTTGTTGATTGATTATTTCAGTTAAAGGGTCTCAATAGGATGTGTTTGGTATCCATAATGTCAATTAATTGAACTACTTCATTAACTTGATATTTATTATAAACGACACATTTCAATCTCAATACTTTAAATACCTGCTCTTAATTAGGTTAGATCTATATCTGCCTAATTGAGATAGGATTAGGATAGTTTCTTTTGTTTGCATCTTACCATAATTTTGCATTTAGATTAATTTCTGCATTCTTTCAAGTCCTCTTTCCAAAGAGGCAAATTTTAGTAGTGGATTGGCTAAGCCCTAAATCAGCTTAAGGATCACTTTCTTGCCTGATCAGCAAGAATGACGATCTGATATCTCTTTTCCATTGGTGAATGAAAGTCATATTTTAAAGCCATTGGATATTGAGAGAAGGTAACTGGACCTAGTTGAACCAGTCGGAACCACCATTCCAAACGGAAAAGGAGCTGTTAACCAAGTTTCGGACCGGGTGGTCTCCCCCATATTGTTGCAGCGATTTTCGAGGCTTCAACATAATGGCGCTATAAGGAGGGCCTGAAACTTGTTGTCTGTTGGAGTCTTTTCAATTTTAACATTCTATTTTAATCACTATGGCTCCTCTTAAACTTCCAATTTGGAGTTGTATCCATGAACGTGCATCTTCCAATACTCCACCCGAAGTGGTAAGACTCTTGTCTCAGGTAAAATTCAATGGTGAGAGAAATTCTTTTGCTTTTAATCATGTCCTTCAATTTATTCAAAATGTTTCAAATTATGATTTTCAAAGAATTGATGAAGGCATCTTATGCAGAATTTTTACTCTCACATTTGCGGCAAAAGCCAAGAACTGGTGTAGGACTCTTCCGGTTGCCTCAATTCACAGCTGGGATCAATTTGTTACAATTTTCGTTTGTAAATTTGACCGTTATGATTATGATCAGGTATGTGATGAAATTGAATATCTACGAAATGAAAATGAGTCTGTTAGCGATTTTAATATTCGATTTCATTTAAATTGTTTAAAATTTAATGTCAAAGATGAACCTATGAAAGAAGAATCACTAGGTTGGTTTGAACATAATTATTCTATTCCTCCTATTCCCGATCCATATGAAATTAGTTCAAGCTTTGTTCCATCCCCTTCCAATGTAAATGAGAAATCTAATTAGGATGTGGAAATAAATTGTGATGAAGAGGTTTCACAAAGCTTGGAAAATATTTATGACCAAATACAAGAAGACAATAGCAGCAATTTTGGAGAAAGACCGACATTGGAATCTGAAAGTTTCTCTGCATTAAATTCAAAAAATCAGATTGGAAATCAGCAAATGCAAGTAGCAGTCAAAGTAAATAATAAAATGCAAACAACTATACAAATTTCTGAATCTTTCCATGATGAACGAATACTGAAATCAGAGCAACAAAGCAATCTTGTTCAAAAGAGCATGAGCACACAAAGGAATGATCTGGAATATGAAATTTGCAATGATCAAGCCTTCATTCCTGTTCATAATCATAATTCTCTTTCTAGTTCATAAGTTGGAATTCGAAATTACTCAAATTCCATAATTCTGGCCAATCTTTGTGAAAGAGAAATTATTTCAAAACGATCCCCATTGTGCTGTAACATTAGTTGTACAAATAGTAATTTCATTTTATTTTTGTTTCCTCACTTATTTTGTATAGAATCAGATTTCTTTTCAGATTTTATTTTTCAGATTTTTGATACATTACGCTGGCATATTGAGCACTTTACTATCAAACATTCAATTGATGTAATGCCCTGTTGGAAAATTGAAGTTTTATGTTATAACCATGAACATCAAAAGCTTCTATCTTCTCAAAGGCAATGTCAACAGGAGAATGTAATTTTACAATTTGATCAGCAATCCAATTCAATTAATAATTTTCCATTTTATTTGATAGATTTCCATCCATTTTTCATTAAATCATTTGAAAAATATTTGGAAACTTTTCCTTCATGGAAGATTGTTAATAGCTTAACATTTACACATAACACTAACAGCTTCTTCCAGGCCTTTGAATTTAAAAGCTCATATCCACAATCTGGCCTCTGCTCTCTTCCTTTGAACATTTCTCAATCCTTAATAGAAATCCATCCAGATTTCTATGATCCAATTGGTATTCAATTAGAAAGGAAATTTCAAAGGAAAAAGATTTTCATTAAGCTTCTAACAATAGTTGTATATTTTGATTTTAGATTTAATTTTCTTAGTTCAATTAGATTTTTATTGTTATTACTAACATTTGAAGTGTACATATATGCAGGAATAAAAGTGAGAGAATGGTTACACTGGAAATATGACTATACCTAGTCATTTTCATGTATATGGTTAGAATATGAGTAGAATTAATTTAGTTAGTTTGTTTTATGTAGTTAATTTATTCTTAATAGTTCTGCAGATTAAAAATAAAGGAAGCAGCTAGCTCTTCTCATATCATATACATGTTCAAGGAAATATTTGCCTCTCATTAGAAAATTTCTAATTCTTCCTTCCCATTTTTAAATCAAAATCTCTTGCAGCAATACCTCTAACCATGAATACATCTCTGCCTATTTCGAATAATGTATTGACAGAATATGCACCTAGCACACATCCAAATCTGTGTTGATATTCTTCCACAATTAGTGGCTTTATCCCATTCGGTCCTTTAGTTTATTATCTGATGTTGTAAAACGCATCATATTTATTTACTAAAGGCATTATTGAACAGTCACTATAACAATACAAATTTTTCTCAAGATTAATTCGGAATGAGCAGAGGTAATAATTGTTGTTTCAATTCAAAAGGGAAGACTATTTTCATATATAATTATGGTAAATTTCAAATTTCCTGAACATGAATAAACAGATTTTATTTAGGCTAATTGCACACTCCGATTTAGAATAAATAATAAGATGATGTTGAACGAAGTCAGAATTTTGATAAATCCAAGGAAAGATTTGAATATTTGTGAGGTAAGATATGCAAACAATTTCCTTCAAGGTATGCATTTACAAGCTTGTTCTCATCTCTTATTAAGTTTCTCTTTTCCTTAGTTTATTTTTTATTCTTGGTCTGTTTACAGATTTTCATTTGTTTTTTCAAAACTTGAAGTAAGTAGCAAACCTATTTTAAATTTGCAACAGGTTCAGGGAAATTTTATTTTTGATTCATTATAATTTGAACATTTTTAACTTTGCTTTCAACCATCAGAAAACCCAATTGAAATGTCAAGCAATATCATAGCATTCAACTTGATTTTCGTATTGCTGATACTTCAGTGAAAATGTTTGCAATATTCTCAGCCTGCTCATCTTCGTCAATCACATCATCCATATCGCATTTCGCATATCGGAGGTTTACGATTGAACATACTTCCATTATCATAAATGCCCGATCTCCAATAAATGACTTTACCGATATTGCGATGACCACATAATTCCAGACACGACATAAAATTCAAATCATGCTTATAAAATATCGTGTCCATCCAATCGCAATAAAAGTAGGGGCATAATTTTAAAGGGCCGATATCTTGGATCCGATATGTTACTAAATTTTCATCATAAAATTATCGGGTCCACTCTTCATCGCATATCGGCGCATCGAGAATTATTACTTCATGTGCTTATGATTGTTGATCACCGATTAGACATGTCATCCATCGCATCGCTGATATCACAATCGCTTCATCGCATTTTTATTTATGCTCACATCACAATTCCGAATATGCGATGTGCATTGTGCGATGTGGGAATCACAATGTCAATATTCCCAATACAATATATCTTAATAGTGTGATCACTACATCTCATCACACATGTTCTCATCGTCTATTCTTATCTGCAACTTGCCATTGCAACCTCCGATGCGATACTTTCCAACGCATGCCTCTAAGCCATTAACGTTTAAATCGATATATGGCATAGCAACAAAGGTGAAGTCTTGCTGATTAAACTTGAAGCATGGTAAAGAAACATATGATGTGAATCATCCAATACGGCGATGTGTTAATTTAAAGCAAGCTTGGGTAACCACTATGGTAAGAGAGCAGTTAAATGACCAATTTGCAGCATATTTAAATCATTTTGATTTCTCATATGTTTCAGTTTTAAATATATAATTCCATAATTAAATAAGGAATTCAAGACTTTTCTATCTTCATATTTAAATTTTTATCATCTTGGATTTGGTCTTGATTCTCGACAATTTACAAAATCATGGAGTTTATATGAAACTTATAATATTTTGAGAAAAGGTCATTACTGCAAATTCTCATTCTCATTTCTGATGCATTGGTTTTAATTTCAATTCCCTTGAGCACTAAGCATTCCATTTTTTCATTTTACTGTTTGCTTTAGTGTAAATAAAATAAATAATGATTTTGGGTCATAGGATTTTAGGTAGTTTGACTTCTTCATGTTTTTAATGTTAAGAAGTCAGCTAGTTTGGAGAAACTGATACCTTTCAGGTAAGATCAAAACCAATTATCCAATGGTAAGATTCATGTACCCACTTTCATTAATTTCCATTTTGTTACTTTAGTTTCAATTTTGTTTTTCTGATATATAAATCTGTTTTGCAGCTCTTCATAAAAGCTTCCGATCCTCCGCCAGATCATATTTTCGAAGTCCATACTCTTCTCCTGGCTTAATTTCACGAAAGTAGTGATAATCTTCATCGAAACAGCGACACCATGAAGTTTTTGAACCTTTAGTTTGTTTCTTTAAGCATCTTGTTTTTATTAGAAAATAATTAAGATGATGCTTTGAAACAAGAATATTGATATCATACAGAAAAGTTTCATTGTGGTTGAATTTTATCGTCACTGCTATCTAAAAGCCTAAAACACTTACAACCCTGCAAGGTATGATTTTTCTAAATCTTGACATAAGAAGAAATGATTACACAATTATTTTTTTTTCTTCATATTGTTGAGACATTGGTATAAACATTCTTGTTTGAGTTTATCTTTTGAAACTTGGATTTTCCTTTCTACTTTTAAAATTTCTTCATCTTCATTTTGGTTCGATGATTTCTTTTCTTATTTTAGCATAAGATTTATTTTCTTTGGTTTTCAGTTTTGATTTTGGTGACTTTGCCATGGTTTATATGGAAGGCCTTCTGTTACCTAACTATGGTTGGCATACACGGAGAAAAAATTGTTAATAGTCACCTATTAGCTTTTTCTTTAAAATCTCTTAGTAAAGTTTGATTTTCTTATTATAAAGGTAGACATACTTAAGGAAGAGATTACCAATTTAGAGAAGTTGGCAAAGTATCATAAAATCTGGAAAATTTCTTTTTCATTAAAATTGTAATCATTTTGAGATTTCAATATTTTATTAGGATCTTTCAAAATTCTATTATCAGTTAAGAAAAGTTATTTTTAACCAAGTAAAGACACTTTACAGCGAAGCACCTTTAACTCTGAAATTGTCATTCTTATCTCTTAAGGAGTTAATGATTCTCCCTGTCCTAAAGGGTCTTATTTTTCTAGAGTATAATCCAGAGATATATTTAAACTTAAAAGATAAGAGGTCTCATCATGAGCCTGCTTACCATGATCATAGGGGAAAAATAGGTTGACATTACCAACACTGCTAAACAAACCAGGGTAACGGCTTATGATTGCAAACAATTATAACAAGGGGTCTCATCACGAGCCAGCTTGTTCAGTCCAATTATAACCAACGAATGGCATTGTCAACTATATGGCTACCAAACTAGAACAATGGCTTTTAAGATTTATAATAAAAATAAAAAACAAAAAACAAAAAATAAACATATATAAATGGATTTATCTCTAGGTCAATAAGTCTTAAAGGAATGAGATTCTGAATCATTGAGGATTAAAAGGTAACCCTGTCGAGACTATAGATGTTTGCTGGCAGCAGTGGCTCTACCTGTGACAAATGAGTATATTTTAAAAGCTAAGTTGCAAAGTGGCCCTTGCTTTATCTCTACAACTAATTAAAAACTGATATAGAGTTTTGAAATATTTTGATTTATGAGAAATTTTAAGAAAAATTACAGTTAAATGATTCTTTCTTTTATTCAGACTAATGAACCTAGTCAAGCATGTCAAGCATAATTCTCTCTTCTTTAATTATTTTTACTTTAATTTTAGGAAAATCTTATTCATATCAAACAAAGATAACTGGTTCTTCTCCCGTGTGTCGCCATTGTTGTGGTAAAAACACAACCCCCATTATAGATGTCTTCACTTCAATATAATGGGGACCCTTTCTATAAATTTTTTTGGCTAAGCACCTTTTAAGATTTTTATTTTATTTGATTATCCTACACGATTGGTAATTTTTCATTTTCTTTGGATTCTTGTTTTGATTGCTTTGTTAAAATCGATTTTTTATAAGCTTCCCATTGACGCTTGTTTCGCCTCATTTGGTCAACTGGTTTAAAAATGGCACTCTTTTGAAGTCCTATCATTTATCTAGTCTGGGTTAAAAATGCTATTTTTATTCTTTTTATTTATTTTCGGAATAGCTGTAGTTTAGATAGGCAAATTAGGCTTTAGAAAATTTCAGAACTAAACCAAACATCATTAAAATAAAATAAAAATA